>APFE031331181.1:43184-65592 GCA_000404065.3 Pinus taeda | reverse complement strand
CAACAAAGTCAACAAATTCTCATGAAAAGGTTGAATCCCCAAGAAAATCAGCGGCACCCCACCAAGAAGCAAGTAACATTGCCTTTACAAACAAGCAACTTTGGGATACCCTTAATAATCAACACCATTTTTTTGCTCAACCATTAGCCACATACCAGAAGAGGGTAAAGGTTGAGATGCCTAAATTCGATGGAAATGAAAAAAATAATGTTGCATGGATAAATAAAGTAGAAGAATACTTTGAGATATATGACATCAATGACGATGACGAAAAGCTCAGGCATGCATCCATGAAAATGGAAGGAGAAGCATATAACTAGTATATGTGGTGGAAAAAAACAACACACGTCATTAGCTGGAGAAAATTTAAAGATGCCTTCTTTAAAAGATTTCAAGGTGTAAGAAAAAAAGAGTTTTTTTCAAAACTCATCAAGTTACTACAGAAAGGAAGTGTGGACGAATACACTCAAGAATGGGAGACCTTAGTAACACGAATACCTAGGTTATCAGAATCTTGTCTGATTCAATCATACGTCTCAGGACTCAAATCCCATTGACAAGCAGAACTTGAGATGCATGACATTACATCAATAGAAGTAGCAAGACGAAAAGCAAAAACCGCCGAAAAGAAATCTGAACCAATATTTTAGTCAAAAGCGGAAAAAACATATGCAAGACGAAGGATACCCCAATATGTGGACTCAAATAATACAAGATATGTTCCACCACATCGTCATGAAGATGAAAAATCTAATGTGGAAATGCAAAGGATAAAAGAGGGTAAATGTAAACGCTATGGTGAGAAGTGGGACCTCAAACATAGATGTGCTAAAGGAAAAGAACCAAAGAACCTATATAATTGTGAAGCAACTAATGATTCAAACAGTGAAGACTCTGACATAGAAGAAATAAAAGGTGCTCCAAAATTTTCACCAGAATTAGATGACGGAAGTATTCCGCAAGTATCACTATCAGCCATGACAGGCATATCACAACCTCAAACCTTAAAGTTAAAAGGACACATAAAGAAGAACAACGTAGTGGTTCTCATCGACTCTGGAAGCACACATAATTTTCTAGATGCAACCGTGGCCAAGCAACTCAATATCTTTTCATTTCCCTTACCAAACATGAAAGTGATGATAGCTAACGGTAAGAAGATTGAAAAGGTGGGGAAATGCCATAAGGTCAATTTGTAGATTCAAGACTTTAATCTAGAGTCTCCGTTCTTCACGGTACCTTTAGGAGGAGTAGATGTAGTTTTAGGTATCCAATGGCTACGAACTTTAGGTACTTATGTCGCCAACCATCAAGTACAATTTATAAAATTCAAATGGGGAGGTCAGAAGTACAAACTACACGGATTCCAAGCACCAGAAAATCAAGTTGTATCATCATCTCAGATGATGAAGCTGAGGCGAAAAGGAGCACCTGCTTATGTAGTACAATGTCACCAATTAGAAATGTTATCTGCAAATATGACCAAAGAAGAGTCACCTGAGATACAAGATCTAATTCAGAAGCATGAAAAAGTATTTCAACACCGACCTATGAAAAAGCCATACCGATATCCACATCACCAAAAATCGGAAATTGAGAGATTAATTCAAGACCTTTTAAAGTGTGGAACCTTGATCATCTTGGAATATTTGATCAAGTGGAAGGACTTCCCCGAAGAAGACGCTTTCTAGGAGAATGAATCATTTTTCAACAACATCCGTTGTTAATAATGCTTTGAGGACAAAGCAGTCTTTCGAGAGGAAGGCAATGTTATGTAAAAATTAATTAGTTTTAGGTTTATTATTTAATTTTAGATTAATTTAGACGAAAGGGCACGATCATAAGATCATGCCCTTTCCCCAAAAGGTGCCCATGGCGATATATAAGCCTGGAACCCCATTGTAATCAATCATCATCTGTCAATTAATCATTTTAATAAAATATTTATACATATATTTCTGTTTATCAAGAAGTTTACGCTTCATATACCATGATTCATATATCAAGATTCAAAATACACTGAAGTCTGAAACGGGAAAAGCAAATAAGTTAAAAACATAACAACATATCAAAGGATAAATGAGCATAATTGCTCAAGGTAATGCCCAGCTAGTCTCTGCATCCAGTTGTTGCATGAATAAATCAGGATCAACCATATCACCATCTGAATCAGTATCACTTGCATTCTCAGACATGCTAAGTGGCACACCAACCAACCCCATTTGTGTCTCATCAAGTCTCTCCTCCATATCTACCTGGGCATCATCCTCTGGATCAACATCCCATCGTGTTGTTGGTCCCTTCAAATACTCAAGTGTCTTCCTATGCTCAAGACATAGGGCACTGTGCACAGCAACTAACTTCTCAGCTCTTTTAGAGGTAAGCTTGTTCCTCTTGATAGAGTGGATGAAGTTATATGTGGACCAATTCCTCTCTGCTGCAGAGGAACTAGTAATCTGAGACAACAAACACATAGCTATATTTTTGACCTCTAGAGCACCATCCCCATGCATCCTCCACCAACCAATCAAGTCATCTTGGCCTAGATCTATGCGATCTGCCCGAGCACCACGTGTGTTGAAGGGACCTCTAAGAGATGCAAATTGAACAAATTGTCTTCAAAATTTTTCCCCCTCCTCATTGTACATATTTGCAATTGCATCTAGGAAGCAATTCTTTACCTCAAGATCATCAATAGGATGCACCCTCCCAGGTCTTTCAACAGACCATTTTGGGTTTGATGCATATGTTGCCATGTGCAAAGGTGTGTTCATGTGATCCCACCTACGCTGAATGATGGGTCGAATCTGGGATGTATAGAACTCTAATGAAGGCTCCCTCTACTAAATGGTTGCCTTCACATGACCCAACATGCTATCAAAGGTCTCATAGATTTCTCCAAGACTAGGAGCATCTGAATCATTGTAACGAATGACCTCCACAATAGACCCCAAGAATGACACCAAATAAGAACAATTTGCCCACCAATCATTGTCCGACACTTGAAGCCTTACCTTCTTCCCCGTGTCTGTCTTTGATTCTGACCACCTTCCCCACTCTGAACTCATTACCAAGGATTGTAGAGGTGCTTGTACCTCTAGCATACTCTCCAATAAGAGAAAATAGCTAGCATATCTAGTATCGGTGGGCTTGAAGAATTCCTTCCTCATGTGAGCCCTATACATGGCCAAGGAGGTGTGGTGGTTGCAGATAAACATCTGCACATCTCTAGCAGTTGTCGCCAAGTCTGATATCCATTGAATTTTGCCAATGTCCTTTAGTGCATTATTGAGTGCATGCACACAACAAGGAGTCCAAACAATATGTTGATACCTCCTTTGAATCAATAACCCAGATAATCTACAAACTCCTATTGCATCTGTCACAACCTACACCACACTATTAGCCCATACATCTTCTATAGCTTCTCGAAGAAGCTCAAATTGGAAACATGCATCCTTGCGCTTTCCAAAACAATCAACAACTTTAAGAAAGAAATGACTTTTTGTAGATGTCACTATGATGTTGATTACTGGGCATTTTTGGATATCAGTCCATCCATCCATAACAATAGAGCAACCCAGATGATCTACAAACTCCTGTTACATCTATCACAACCTGCACCACATTATCAGCCCATACATCCTCTATAGCTTCTCGAAGAAGCTCAAATTGGAAAAATGCATCCTTGCGCTTTCCAAAACAATCAACAGCTTTAAGAAAGAATGGACCTTCTGCAGATGGCACTATGATGTTGATTAGTGGGCATTTTCGGATATCAATCCATCCATCCATAACAATAGAGCAACCAAACCTCAACCATGTTTGTCTCATTCTCTCTTTTTGCACATTAATTTTGGACACTTGTCTATTTAAAATTGTTTTTCTTAGCTTATGTTCTCCAAGTGGTACATATGAAGGCCCATATTCTTGCAATTGCTTGGACCATTTCCTTGTAATAAGGAGAACGAACAACATGGAAGGGAATTCCATTTGCAAAAAGAAATTTGTCAATTGCATCATCTGTGTCATCTCAATCTAGAACATTATGCATCTGGACATTGTAGCAACCATTGCACAAGAATGAGAAGCACCAATAGAACCCTTTGTCTTTTTTGATGAAGCACTAGATGGAGGCATATTTGTGCATGGATCAACATTTTTGCTAGAAAGCAACCATTTTCTAGTGGCTACCCTTTCTAGCCTCCAAAGTTGCTCTCTTTGAACTGAATTCAAGTTCTTTGAGGGACATATATTGACTCCTTTACTTGTAATAGCCAAAATATGTTGGGTCACCCTAATATTGACACAAAGTGATGCCCACAAATATTGCAAACCCAATCACGTGATCCACCATCAACTTTTGGATTTTTTTTGGAAGTCTGGTTACATAGATAAGAAGTGGTTTTAGAGAATTAAATGTCCCCTTTGCAAATTTTGTCAGATCTCTTGGTGGGCCTTCAAAATCTACACCATGCAAAGGCCTATTCTGATTTCCTGCCCTCCTGTGATTGCTTTCAATTTCTATTTCTTCTTGTGCATCATGTGCCTCACTACCACAGTAGTTGTTGTCGTGGTTCCCAGAATAACTCATAGTTGTAAGTTTAATGTAACTTGTAGGCTGCAGCCTACAACAAGGGTTTATTGTTTATGTCTAAATTTTATTTTTAATAAAAGTTTTATGGCATATGCATACTAATACACAGTGAAAATAAAAATAAAAAATTAAATAAAAATTTTTAAAAAATTCCAAGGCTTACTAACACTATACATATCAACACTGAAAGTTTGAAAATTAAAAAAGTTCAAAATTACAAAAAAAAAAAATATATATATATATATACAATCAAGAACACAAAAATAAAATAAAAAATTTAAAAATTTAAATTTAAAATTTACAAAAGAAAAAAAATCAATAAATAAAATCAATGACAGGCTAGCGTGTCACATTACTTACTGTGTCGTCACAGTGTGCACTGCAGTCAAGGCGGCAGACTTCAGAGGTGCAACGTGCACTGTGGTCACGGCAACAATGGGCAGCGTGGTCACTGTGGCAATGGGAGTTGAGCACAGTCGAAGACTCCAGAGGTGCGATGGACAATGAATGGGTGTCAGCACAAATGGATGGCACAATGGAATAATGGAGTCGACACAACGGAACTCATCCGACGTTGGCACAATGGAACTCATCCAGCAACGGTTCAACGATTGGTGGCATCCTATGGCATTGATGGTGGCAACGGATGGCATAAGGTTTGTGAAATAAGGTTTAAGCCTTAAGGTTGCATGATGAAATAAAAGTTAAAACCCTCCAGCGTTAAAAACAAATTATAAAATTATGATTTTAGAAAGAAAAAATGTCAAATTTTGTCCAAGGAAACGACCCCAAACGACCTTAGATGACCCTATACGACCCCCTTTTAAGGATTTGACCCTGAATTTAGAGGAAACAACCCCTCCCGAGTTTCCGATCGTACCTTGCTTTTTGGGAGTGTGAGGAAACGACCCCCAGCCGTCCCCAGAGCGCGAGGGAGCTAGGAAACTCAACCCCTAGATGGACTGGTATTTACCTTATTATTTTTTAAAATTTATTTTAATATTAAGGTTCAATGTACATGATTTTGTCGATGTAATCATTTATCTTTGTTTTACTAATATTGTAGCATGCATATATATTTTGCATTCATATTTGAATACATATGCATATGCATTTGTCTGAATGTGTATCTACATATGTGTTTGTAGATGTAAAGCACTTCCGAATTTTTCAAAAATTGAAAAGTGGGATAAATCAGTGGTTTCTCTGTAGTGACTCTATGGAAGATCCATCTAGACTCCATAGGAGTGATAATTGTTCAGAATATTGTCTGTCTGTGATTTGTATATCCTCACGAAAATTGCATCTCTAATTTCAAATCGTTGCATCAGAAGAAACTCCTAGAATAGTAAGAGATCAATTTCAAAAAAATCACCATACATCATGTGATGAATCTACTTGTATCTAACAAATTCACCATTCTACTCTCAATCCATTATGCTATTTAGTATTGATTTACTTCTATCTACTCATTTTGATGAAATTGTTTTCACTCTCTTACCTGAAACAAAGATTTGCTAGTATTTTTCTAGATTTTGCTACTTGCAAAACTGGGAGCACTATTTAGTGTCCCATTATTATTGTTTTCAGCAAAAATAAGTAAAATGATATATGAAAAGAACAATGGAAAAGAATCTCAACCAATATGATGTCACCATAAGACAACAAACTCAAGAGAGTAGATTATTGATAGTTGTTTATAAGGCAAGTGTTCAAGGGAGTAGATTATTGATAGTTGTCTATGGGAAGAATAAGCTACTAATTGTTAGAGCTTGTCAACCAGAAAATATGTTTTCTTCTAGATGAATGCATATCTTTGTACTAAATATGAAATAGATATCATCATGATTCATATCTGTAAATGTTCTAATTTCTAAAAAATATGGATCAGGCACTATACTTCAGTATTTTTTTTATAAATATATATATATATATATATATATATATATATATCATGTCTCGTTTCCGGGGTCGCTGTGTCTCATGTCGAATACTCGTATTTATGTGTCCTTTATGTCTCGTGTCCTCATGTCATGTGACATAGTAACCCAGCATACCATACAACGATATGGTACAAAGGGCAGTGTCTCAACACAAATGCGTCCTGTTTCTGCCGCTATTTTTGCTTCTGCAGGCCCACACAAGTACCCAAGAAGGGTATGGGGCCTTTCTATGGCCAAAAAAACTTAATCTACCACTAAAATTTATCTTTAATCAATCCTCAAACTAATTAACTCAACATTGTTGGTGCTTCTCTTGATAATGGTGGTGATGCAACCAGAAGCGGAGCTGCATCTTCTTCCAATCCACAATCTGATTCTTCTGAACAAACATTTTGTTCTATTTTTGACGATGAGGTTAAGGATTATTAGGATATGTAATTGTACTTGTCTTTAGCTCATGTTTTATTTCATTTTCAGCACATATAGTGTCATATATAAAGGTTGATTATGGATGTATAGCCCTATGTTGCAGGAAATGTTGGGGGGGGGCCCATTTCCTTGAGGAAACAGAACGAAACGCGTTTCCACGTTTGGTACGGCCGTGAAACGCGTTTCCGGCCATACCACCACGTTTCCCGAAATGGAAACATGGGTGGTACGGCCGGAAACGCGTTTCACGGCCGTACAGCCCCACGTTTCCAAAAAATCAAGTGTTTTTTTTATTTTTATTTTTTAATTTGTTTTTAATTGTTTCTAGTGGGTTCTAAAAGCCTGTCTAAACTTATAAAAGAGAAGTTTGTCTCATTCTCTCATCACACTATTCAGCAAATCGTTTCTCTTGGAGACTGGCAGTTGTTTCAGCTAGGGTGTTTTGAGCAGTGAGCAAAGTGGATTTCAGCAACAGGAGAAAGAGATTCAGCAGCAAGAGATCATTATGTGATCATTCATGACTCATGAGTAAATGTGATATAAATTTAATCTTAATGTTTAAATGTAATAAATTATAATGTATCATTAATGCTTTATGATTGCACATATATATAATAATTTTTCAATATTTTTAATATATATACATGTATATATATATATATATATATATATATATATATATATATATATTATTCGTGTTTCCCCGTTTCCTCAAATTTGGGGAGGTCGCATTTCGTATCGCTTCCCGTTTCGGAAACTCGTTTCCGTTTCCCCGTTTCGTGCAACTTAGGTATAGCCTCATCGATAAAGGCTGATTTTGGAATCTTGGATGTAGAGCCTCATCTAGGAAGGTTAAATTTGGATTTTGCATTATGTAATCATCGATGAGGGTTAATATAGACAGTTTTTTTTATAGAATGTCATTTATGTGTCTCATTCATTTTTTCTTGTGAAATAGTATGTTATTTCTGAAAAAATTATGTATAGATAGATCTCAGTTCTGCACCGTTGATTAAGCAAGTCTATGTGGCGGGGGTGCCTTTATCATGCACCCTGGAACCTTTTATTACGTATTTGGCTGAACATTGGATCCAGAACAAACACTAAGGCTGAAATCATTGCTTGTTGGGCACTCCTATATATTGCTTCCTTCAAAAAGTTTTCTTTTTTGCAAGTTTGTGGTGACTCTAAATCAATGTTGCGAACATCGGCATCAGGATAAAATTGACAAGGGTCCAAAAAACCAAAAAATCTTTAAAATCGGGAAAATATCAGTAAAAATTGGCAAAAATCAACAAAATTAAGATACCATAAAAATATCTTTAAAAATGGGCAAACATTGGCTATGCCAAAAAATCATGATTTCGAAATAAAATCGAGATGTTGTCAGGCTCTACAAACTTACAGGTATTAAATTTGTCTTGTTGGATGGAGAGGATAACAACATGAAGAAAAATTTCCAATACCTCTCTTTTCGGCTCATAAATAGGGAATGGAATACTCAGGCGAACATCTTACAGTAAAGGTCTCTTTCCATGGAAGAACTTAGAAGGACATATATCTTTTGAAGAATGGCAGGGTACACTTTTGTCGAAAAGAGGAAGACTTCCTATTATCTTAGGAATTAGTTTGTCATTGGCAGGACCAGGTATTCAGCATACCTTTCCTTATGAAAATATGCTTAAACAGTCTATATTTTGTCTTTGAAAATGATCTCTCAATTTGCTGAGAGAAATCTGGTACAGTGATAGCGTTTTTTGTTATTTCTGCTGGGATTGTAAGCAGACTTACTTCAGCTTTTCTCATCATAACTCTTTCTGAGTTTATATATTTTATCCAGTGATATGTCTGATTCAAAATCTCTTTGTATCGGCATTGGTATTTTGTTTTTATAATTGGAAAGATTACTTGGTTTTCTTCCTATGCAGACCATTGTCGAAGTTCTGCTTCCCATGTAATTATGTTGTATGTAACCTTTACTTTGAATAGAAAAGGTACATAATTTTTCATTGAAAAAAAAAATAGATAGGTAGATAGATGTTTCTTCAATGTTTCTATTTTAGGGGCTCACATTTCCAGGTATTCCCGTCTTGTAAACTTCCAAACATTTCCACTTTTCGTGAAATTTAGGTTCAAGTTGCATCATCTAGTGCAAGAAAAATGTCTTGCATCAAATTATCTAGGTTTAGTTCACAGGTCATCCTATCTAGGTTGAGGCCATTTTTCTTCCTGGTATCACTACTACAGCAAGTCCAAAACTTCTTGAAAATAGAGTCTCTATTTGGTGTTATAGGTAGCTTTCAAGAGGAGGTAAGTTAACACCAGTAAAATCTGTCCTAGAAGCAATTCCAGACTAGTGGAATTACTTCACCTACATCTCTGAAGATATGACGGAAAAATCAGAAAGAAATGTTTCAATTTTTTATGGACAGGCAAAAGAAAGGAGGGGATTTGTTTGGTGAAATGGTCCGAGATTGCAAAACCAAAAGAGGTAGGTCGATGGGGATTAGAGACCATTCATTTCTTTGGCCAGGAACAGGCTGCGAGAAGCTTATGGAAATCAGCCTGAGTGGGCCTAACAGTTAAGAACATGGGTTTCCTCCTTGGACGTCACAGGTTCAAGTCAGAGGGGTGTTAAATTATGCATCTGCGGTCAAATTCCACTTTGGACAGCTCACATGATGGAGATAATGATTGCATCGAATTCCTCTTTTCGAGAAGACCAAAATTGACCTACAGATCACCTCATTTGGACAAGCAGAAGTTGGTTTTTGAATTTACGCTCCCACTCATGTCTATTGGATCAGGTCGGCCCTATGCATATGTACAATTGGACGGGTCGGCCTCAACATCAAGTGGACCCTCATGTAAACCTATAAATAGAAGAGACCTCAAGCTTATTTGGAAACATTGATCAAGCCATCTTCTCTTCTCTTCTATTGTCTTGGTTCGCACATGTCTAACAGAGAAAGTTCTTACAAATGTCTGAAACTAAAGGGTTGAAGCTCACACAGATCTAGGGTTTATGTTTCTCGGTTGCACGCACGTAACTGAGTTTTTTCAACGCCAGACGCACGCACAATGGTCAACGGTGCCACTGGGAAGCCTTAGATGCTCACAGAGTAGCCTAAAGGGAGCATCTAGGATGTTTGAAACAGAGTGGGCAGTCTGGTCCCCAGACGCACGCACCAAGTGGTCAAGGGTGTGTCTGGGAAGCCTTAGACGCTCGCACAGTAGCCTGAAGAGTGTGTATTGGGTTTGAGGTAGATCTGAGTGTATTTGTCCCCAAACGCATGCATACAGTTCACCAAGGAGCATCCAGGACTACCATAGACACTCGCACAGCTGCTCCTCAATGCGTCCAGGACTAAAAGGTGAAATTTTAGTATTTTGAAGCCTCCGCTCATTGACAACAATGTTCTGCAGTTGACTACAAACAGTGACAATACATTTCAATCCTTAGAATCAGGGTTTTGAGTATAAGCATGACTAGGTACATTTCATGGATGTCATAGTTGTTTTACTGGTTAGTTGCATAGATGAAGATATGGATCATTGTACTCTCTTTTGCTGCATCATTTGATGACGATCTAAGAAGAAGAAGAATTTGCAAGGGTTTTCCCCATAGTGGGTTTTGCACTGGTCTCAGACCAATCCTGGGGTCTCTATGTGTGCATGTTTTTCTTCTATTGTTCCTTTATGTTATGCTGCATTGAAGACAATGACGTTGTTCTTTTTACATAGATGCATATGTTGATGAATAATGATGTAAATGTGGATAATGTAATGACGATATGGAGTAAAGTTAATGTGTTAATGAAAAAATGCCATTATCTAAGCAAAGAACAATATAGCCCTCATAAACATTAACATGGTATCAACGCTGGGCTAAAGAAAAGCCATGGAGATCACCCCGATAATGACACCGTTGATGGAAGCAAGAAGAGGATGGTGGGGACCTAAAAGAATTCTAGCGTTTGAAGAAACCCTTACATAATTTGTGTATTAGGGTTTGACAGATATTAGGGTTTGAGATAAGCCCTGGATTATGAGGTATGAAATCTAATATGATCAATGTGAAGATGCTCTAACACTTGTGAAAGATTTGATTAAGCCCTAGATGGGATAATCCCTAGTAGGCCTGATTGGTTGATTAAAGGTAACATTGATATGTGGACAATGGACATTAATGGCTCTTGAAGGTTGGTTCAAGAGGGAGAGGATCACATCTCATTGAAGATAAGTATCTCTTCACTTACGATGATTCTTACTTTTGTTTAGACATATGGACCTGATTTTTATGTTTATTGTTTATACTTCCTGCATATGTATTTGAGTATATGGATGTTTCTAACCTTCATGATAAGATGTGATAAGTGGATCCTTCTTAAGGATCATTTGAAATGCAAGAAAGATGGCTAGAGCTGGAAAAGGTAAAGAGGCACTATATCAACAGGTGACACAAGCTGCCTATGTCTAATGAGAAGGTGCACAAGTATTTGAATACAACAAGGTATGCATGGTATGTTGTATTTCATTTGTAATATTGGATGGCTAGGTAAGCCCTAAGGTATGATGAGAATGTCTCTTTCTTTAATGGTCCATGCATATGAAAGTGACTAGGATTTATGTTTCCTATGATGAAATGGTGCACCTGGTATTGAACAATTTGATCTTCTTGAATTCTATGAGGCTACCTAATGTTGATACATTGATATACTTGATGTTTGGCTAACATCTATCTGTTGGGTATCTTGATCCTATAAAGAAGGCTGGCACCTTGACTCTGGTAAATGATACTCTTGATGCTTGTCATGCATAATTCATGATGGATTTCATACTTAAGGATAGTTCATTAACTCCTTACAATGATGAAAGTATGGGAAAAAAAGAAAGAGTTGAAACTCTTGTGTTGATAAAGTTCTATTGAATGACATTACTTGATAATATTGGTAATGAAAAGCATGGTAACCTTGATGATAGAGGTATAACTATGAGGTTGATATTCTACATCATGTCTTGATATGATGACTAACTATGAAACTGAATGCCCTAACTTGATGGACTGACTTAATAGAAGTGATATTGTTTTCATGATCTTTGAAATGTGATGTCACACCTGTCAGTTGCCCCTCTCATGTAACTCTAGCCCTTGATGAAAAAATGATGTCATGATGTGATTCAGTAGCTGATGTGAGCATGTTATGACCATCATGGGTATATGTTTGACTTTATGATCCAATAAATTTGTTGATGCATTTTAGACAAGTTGATGGCATGAATGAAGATGATTGTTGTGGATTCCCATTCAGATCCCTTCTCCTACTGTCATTTGCATTATATGTATATTTTGTACTGCTTAAATATGGTTTATGGGCATGAATGGACGGATATGTGACATTGATGATCTGCAGCAAAGTTTTGATCCGTAGAAATAGAGTTTTCCCTTGCTCTAAGCCTCAATAGCATAGAAGCAGGCTTACAAGTGCGCCTACAGCCTCCCAGTCGCACAAATACACGCTCAAGGGTGCGTCCAAGGCCCTGAGATAAGTTTTGGGCTCATTCGACCACAATCACTCGCATAGCATCTTGAAGAGTGCGATTGTGGGTCCCAATTGCACAGAGGAAGGCATATGGGTGCATCTATTCCTGCAGAACGTAGAAAAATGAAGTCTTGTGCATTACATCAGATGTTCACCTGGAGGATGTCAGTGCTACAGATGTGTTGCATATAACAAAAAGATCTGAAAGCGAGAAAATCTTGAATGTTTGCTATAATATGAATTATGTAGATTGAAATTGTGTTTGCAAGTGACTGGGATACAAATACGTCATTATAGTTTGTGTTACAAGAGTTTGACTAGATTTGGTTGACTGATATAGATGATATTAGAATAATGCTATTTGAGTGTTAAATGCTCCTCTGTGATCTTATTAGCAGGTTCTTATTAGAAACTTGTTGTTTCTATTTTCTTAGTATAAACTTGTTGTTTTTGTAAACACAGTGGTATTATTTATTGAGCTTCATTGCTCATTGTAAATCAATTCAATTCATTCATTGATTATGGTATCAGAGCTCAGGTATTTTTTTCGAAATTTTTCATTGTTTGAAAAATTTCGTGCTTCATTTCGAAATTGTTGGGCGTCACAATGTCTGTTGGAGTTTCGGGGTTTGCCCTTGTGATTATTTCGAGTTAGGTTTGGGGTTTTCTCTGGTTGATGCAATTTAACCAGTCCAGGTAACTGTAGGGATGACCGCAAATGATGACTTGATGAAGTTTGGATTGGTATTGCATGATAGATGACAAACTTGTTGGCATGATAATAAATGAAGTATAGACTTGGTATGAGCTCTACCTGTCACTTGGTTGAAAGAGTTGATACTCTGATATTGATGACTTTGATATTAGTTTTGATTTGGCTTCTAAACCTTGATGAGTTGACTTTGTTGATGTGATGATACAATATTGATTTATGTAAGCCAATGTTCCACCAAGACTATGGGACGGGGAGACGTGGGTGCAGGGAGACGCACAAGGGGGACGTGTGAGAGTACCCTCAAATTTTAAGGAAATTTAGGGGGGACGGGGGGACGTCGGGGTCTATAATTTTTTTAAGATATATATATATATATATATTTCAAATTCATATTCAATAATGAAAGCATAAATACAATGATACATACATAATTGAATTAACTAATGAAATATATTGATCCATACTCATCATCCTTACTAATACATACATGATTCATCCGTAGACCACGAGATTCAATAATGAAATACTCTAATACATATTCATCATTCATTATTCACCATTCTAGAATCTACATTGATTTAAAAATTAAATTCATCATTCATCGTTCTAAATTTTAAATTGATTTAAAATTAAAATTCATCATTCATCATTCTAGAATCTAATTAGTACTAAGCAAAATAGACTGTAATAGACACTGAAATCTAAAGACTGGAATAGTAAATTGATATAACTAAAATCAAAAACAGTGGAGTGATAGTCTAAAAGTCACTCTAAAGTACACAAAGGGCTTGGTGCTCTTGATTAAATACTAATTCCATACCCTTGTACATGACAAAATGCAATGGAAACATTGCAATCCATCGAATCCTGAATTCCTGAAAAAACTCTTAAGTCTGTTGGATTTTGAGTGAGATCTAAAATTATCCTGAATTCCTGAAAAACTCGTAAGTCTGTTGGATTTTGAGTGAGATCTAAAATTCTACTTTCTGCATATGAAATACAATGAGGTCGGAACCACTCTCAAACATCCTGAATCATTTCATGGTAATGTTAAAAATTTAAGTAAAAGGATGAAAATGAAAAATAAAGAAGAATGTCACTTTTACTTTAAAAAATTAACATTATCATGAATTGCATAGCATTAGTAGGGCAATATGATCAAATACTAGGTTTCTCCTGTCATAATCATTGTTTACAAGCAAATTTAAGGGGGGACGCATAGCCCATTTTGAGGGGGACGCCCAAGTATCCCTCTTTTGGGGAGTTGCATCCCCCACACTGGGGAAACGTCCCCCCTTGCATCTCCCCACGTCTCCCCAAAAGTGGAACATGGGGAAACGTTTCCCCAAATGTCCCCCCGTCCCGGGTGCATGGGGTGCGAGGGGTGCGCGCACCTGACCTTGGCGGACGTGTCCCCGTGGAACACTATGTAACGCTAATTATGTTGACTTAATAAGACATTATGTTTGCAAAGAGAAATGCATGTAGCTGAAGCAACAAAACTTATAGCTTGTTGACTTTAATGTAAAAATACACAATAGGAATTTGTAATAATAATTTATTATATATATATATATACAAGTGATAAATGTTACAATGAGGCCCTGCTTATATACCTAGGCAAGTGCCCTTTCATGATTAGGCATGTCTTTTAGACATGCATTTTCAATTAACTTAATGACTATAAACATAATCAATATTTGATTATTTATTATTTTTACATTATTTATATTCATTTTATTTTAGGTAATTTACATTTGTAACATTGCCCCTTCCTTCAGAGGCTTTGTCCTCAAAGCTATATTGTTGACAATTGTCTTCATCTTGTGGTTGTCATCTGAGTATATAAAACCTGATGTCGCTGGTACCTTAGTTTGAATAATTCGCATCACATTGCCCCTTCCTTCAGAAGCTTTGTCCTCAAAGCCATATTGTTGGCAATTGTCTTCATCTTGCGGTTGTTATCTCAGTGTATAGAACCTAACATCAGTGATACCTTAGTTTGAACCTAACGTCACTAATACCTTAGTTTGAATAATTCGCATGGTAACACTGTTTTGAATCCAAGGGTATCGATAAAAAAAAAAGCTAGTTATTTTTTTATTTTTTTATTTTTAATATTTATTATTCTTTTTTATTAAATAATAATAATAATTTTATTATTTATATTTATATTTATAATTGTTTTAATTAATAATTATTTAATTAAATTAATATATATAATTATAATAATATAGTATATATATATTAAATCAGATTTTTAACTAAATGTAATTGTGGAGGAGGACGTAGTCAATTCCCCACGAAAAGTCACGATGGCTGGACCCGCCTTCTGCAATGTTTGAAGTTCCAATGAATATCGGTCGTATGTTTGGCAGAGTGACAATGAAAAATCAAACCGGGTCATTGTTTAACCATGGAGTCGTTTGACAGTGGCTTCAAAGAACAAAGACGCAGCGTTTAAACTGGTATCGATGTTGGAACAGCAGGAAGGCAGGGTGTGACAGTCAACGTTACCTGCGGACGACACCGTGGCATAAGACCCTGCGGACAACACTGTGGCATAAGACCCTGCGGTCAACACCGTGGCATAAGGTCGAATGTCTTGGCCGCACAGCGTGGACAGAAGGGCATCGGTACCCTTCGTCTAGTGAGCGAGGGTCAGTGTAGCGAACAACACCGTGGCAGAAGGTCAAATGTCTCGGCGACACTGCGTGGACAAAGGGGTGTCGGTGCCCTTGGTCTGGTGAGCCGGGACCAGTGTAGTCCACCATATCTACTTCCTTGAGGTTTTCTACGCCTCTCTGAAGGTTTTTTCCTGTTCTCTTCAGCAAAGACAATAGAGATCTTACGCCCATCAATTAATTGATGGTTCATATGGTGTTTGGCTTCTGCAGCATCATCAGGATTTGCATACTTAACAAATCCGAAGCCTCTAGGATTTCCTGTATAACAATTTCTTGGAAGACAGACGTCCTTAACTGTTCCAAATCTTTCAAATGGAATGCGGAGATCCTCAAGTTGCGTGATAACCTCAGATTCATCGATATCATCACTGTTACAGCCAAAAGAGGTTGACCGGTCATTTAGAATGAGCAGAAGCTCTTTTCTTCCATTTGCAGATTCTTCAGTTTTGTATATTTGCAGGCGAAGTCTTCTCATAGCAGTGCCTTGACTAGGCAACGATTGTTGATGGCTATGCGACGACTGAGGTCGAGAGCAAAATTGGATTTGAACACCATTGTCTGGCATTTTAGTAAGCAACCCTGCCACACAAGGTTCGTCGTTCTTTTCTTCCTCGATAAGGGGTAGAAATGAATAATGATCTTAACAATTTTCAAAGTTGTTTAGTAAGGATGAAAGGTCCCCAAACGCACGCATACATTTCACCAGGGAGCGTCCCAGATTGCCATAGACGCTCTGACAGCTCCTCCTCCATGCGTCCAAGACTAAAAGATGAAATTTTTAATATTCCAAAGTATCCGCTCATTGACAACCGTGTTCAGCAGTTGACCACAGACAGTGACAATACATTTCAATCCTCAGAATCAGGGTTTTTGAGGATAAGCATGACTAGGTATATTTCATGGATGTCATAGTTGTTTTACTAGTTAGTTGAATAGACAAAGATATGGATCAGTGTACTCTCGTTTGCTGCATCATTTGATGAAGATCTAAGAACTTGCAAGGGTTTTCCCCATAGTGATCCTTGAGCCACAAACAAGGGGATCTCAATGATCAAGTTGGTGTCTAGCTAGACCATGAACTTAAAAGAATGATTATTAATATAACTATTATAATAGAAGCTGAGAGTCTCAGAAAGCAAATTATGTTGAAAGTATTTTGAGACTCTCAACCTTGAGGAATGTATAAGATTACCAGTGAAATCAGTTCTAGCAACATCTGCAAACTGCAAAGCTTTAGTGAAGGCATTTACCTTGGTGGGGAGACGGTTAGCATGGAGGGTGGGAGATGGAGTCAAAGTAAGATTAGGAATAGATCTTTGAGTGGTTGCAGGACTCTATGGACTTCGTGATCCCCTAATAAACTCTTTTTTCGGTTATCAGTATCTGAATGAGGTACAGATCCCGATTGCACAATCATCTGGAATCAAGGGTGGCAGGGTTCAGAATTCTTGATGTTCCATGGTGAGGAAGCAGAAAAAAGGTCAAAGTATGCGCAAAACCTAAAACAGTGCTCAATCAGTATCAGGGATGAGGAGGATGCTTTAGCATTGTCTAAAAACAGTGCTTCTGGGAGATACACAGCCAAAATTTGTCACAAGGTCAATTTTGCAGAGGAAGAGGGAAGCAAAACTGGTGGTCGAAGATTATCTGGAAAACAAAAGATCTATTGAAGACAAGGATATTTCTATGGTTAGCATTTGGAGTGGTCCAGGTAGATGTACTCCTTGTAAAAATGAGATGTATCTGTATCTCGTTTCTTAATAGACTGTTCCTTCATTAAGGACGTTTGGCAAGAAACTATGAACCTAACAGGAAAAAAAGGCATGTGGCAAGGTTGAAATCTGGAAAGTTGATTGGAGCCATGGTTGAAAGAAATAGGTGTAAATCAACACAAGTCTCTGCCCTGTACAGTCTGTTGGGCACTTTGGTTAGACAGAAATAAGATGCTATTCCAATTTCCAAAGTAACGAAATTCTACCTCTACGGGTATACTCCCAGATCAGATTTGCCTATGAGGGTGTGCAGATGCCAGAAAAGATAGAAGCTCCAAGGATAACAGTATGCCTGAAAAGAGATAAAGTTATACCATGGGGGTTCTTCAATGGTGCAAGCCAAGGGAACCCAAGGAAAGGAAGGGCAGGAGTCGTCCTTTTCTTAAAAGAAAGCTATTCAAATTTCAGTCAGCTTCAAAGAAGCCTTAGGGGAAGGCTCTAATAACTGAGCAGAACTTAATATATTATGGCTGTTGTTAATAACTGAACAAGATTCAAATCTGGGGAGATTCCAAGGTAGTTATTGATTGGATAAACAGTAAACACAATCTTCAGAACCTGATTTTGGCCCCAATTATGGAAAAAAATCAGGAGATACAAGGAACTTTTATGCATATTTACAGAGAACTAAATGTTAAAAACAGATGATCTCTCTAAAAAAAATTAGGTTATATCAGACTGGAAGAGTATAAGGTGGGGTTGCTGTTCCCAGCTATCTCCAGATCCATATATATTTAGCCTCTCAGTTGATGAGAGTGTGTTCAGATGGTGAATCTTGCAGTTCCGAAGTGGAATCCTCAAGTGATTTGGGGATAGTTAAATACTGTATATTGTATATTCTAGAGCCTAGATGGCTTTTCTATTGAGTAGTAATAATTAAGGAATTTTTTGTGTGAGGGTTGATAGGCACTGAGACATCAACTACGCATTACCTTTTTCGAATTTTGCAGCCTCACAGTGAGCTTCTTATGTACCTCTATATATTTTTTATTTCTTCTTGATATAGCAAATATGCAAATATTTTTTTTGGAAAGAAAATAAAAGTTGCCAGACATAAAATATTTGCCAACATATTATAGTAAATTCATGTTGAATACTTTATAGCCTCTTGAATGAACTACAAAGTAACAAAAGATGACTTTAGTCTATGAACATATGGGAAACACTAGGGGTTGTAGCCATTTATCAAGCACACAAAAACAAGGAAATGCGGATCATATATCAAAAATTTACCTTCAATGGCCACCATGCCAAACATGTTTTTCGAGAAAGAAAATACAATCTCGGCCTAGGAATGTAAAAACATGGTTTTTTCCATTGAATAAAGCATTTCATACAACTATATATAAAGAAATAAAACATGGGACAGCCATCAATCATTTCAATTTACATAAAAATGACAAATAGAAGGTACAACTATCAAGAAAAATGATGACTTCATTGATAAATAAGTTGAACAAACCAGGAATGATGCAAAATGCTCAGATGTCATGACTGCGTTGAAACCAACAACAGGAACAAGAGCAGCCAGCAAAGTACCCAAAACTACCTGGAAAATTAACATATTTAGAGAACAGAAAACCAGTGCTTCCATGTGCAAAATATTAACATACACTATAACTTAGCAAAAAATATTTGTTTATTTCCAATTCATTCCTCTAAATATAACGCCTGCCCATATAAATATACCAATCAGTGGCTTGGCAGATGGATAGAAACTATAATTTAGGCTTGTTGAATTCTCAGGCCACAGATATACTAACTTGGCTAGCAGCATGTATTCTCTTGATTACACATAGATGAATTAACACATATCTAAGATTGTACTCAGTAAAATACTAAGAAACAATTCATATCTCACTGGTAGTTCGATTAGTGCCATTCAAAAGATGTAGAATATTATATTCTTATGAGTATGCCTTATTACTAACCAGCTAAGTGGAATCATATTCCTTTACCATCTAGATAATGCCTCCATGTGATATTGACTCTCGAATTAGAAAAGAGGGTTCTTTCTTTGGATCAATTCTATATTTGGAAACCTTAGTAAGAATAATAGTTCGAGCTTTCTCTCTTCTATGCATATCAATTTCTTAATATTTTAATCATGAATATGACTTCTCAGGGACATGTGGAGATACCCTCAAACTTTAGAAAACATCAACATCCCCGACATAAGGAACCTCACCCAAAATCAATGGTCATCTGCTTTAGGGTTTTTATAATGTGTTTGCTCGTAGTCACTTTATGGTTTTTATAATGTGTTTGGTCTTCATCACTTTGGAGGTTCGATTTTTTTGTGTGTTATTTTTCTGCAGTTGTTGAGCGAAATTCATGTGGAGATGTCCTAGTGTCCCCCTTTCCAAGAGAAAGTGCCAAGGAAATGTCCCACCCTGACTCCTTACTGTAACAGTGGAATTACCCAATATTGTCATTGAAACGAGCCATGGATATTATTAGGTGCAAGTGTGAGTTTTGGAATCACACCATTGCCGAAGTCTCTAGGAAGTATGGATGGCCACAAGCCTCCTGATTGATTTAATACTACAAGCACGATAGCTATTGGTCAATTGCTTGATCACCATGGCAGATGAGAGTACTGTAAAAAAAGAAGTAATCATACAAGTGGAGATTGGCTGAGGGAGTGGCTAGAGGATTTGGGAATGAAATCCAACGGTATCACTCATTTCCCTTGCCTGAGAAGGCTAAGGAATGGAAGTCCCTATTTATCTGCACTATTGACAGTTCAATATTGATCCATACTTCGAGAGAGAGGGACAAATTGACGTGTCACGGGTGGGCATAGATAACTATAACTCACTATTGATAGCTATAGCCTATAAGGCATTGATGCATACCTGAATGCTTTGTTTCCCCACAAGGTTGATATGGGGAATTGTTGAAAAATTGGGTAGCTACAGTTGGTATTTTCATGGACAAAAAATAGAGGGAATTCATTTTTTTTACTTTGACCAAGTTGACCTCAAGAAGGATCAGTTGGCTCACATGTGTGAAAAGGCACTTCCTCAAACACATATAAATAAGGCATCGTTGGAATTTATTTTGGCATCTCATCACACAACAAATTCCATCTGAAATTACAGGTATCTCTCACACAAGCAAAGGAAGACAGGAGCATCTCTGACCAGCGTTGACTTTATGCTTTTGACCTAATTGACCAGCATTGATTCATCCTTCTTCTGTTTGACCAAACTGTTTTGGAGGCCGAATATTCTGTGGCATCTTTGACTGTGGTTGACCGAGATTAGAACTGTTGACTCTGATCTGCGTTGATTTCCGGCATTGACTTTCTGTGTTGACCTGCAATTTGACCAAACTTCTACAGAATGAAATTCGGCCTGTTGACTTGACTTTGACTATGGAAAATATCAGTATGGTTTCTCTCTCATTTGACTCTGTTTGACTTGGATATTGTGGATGGTCAATGGTTGACCTTTGACTGGTTATTGTACAAATTGGAACTAGACAGAATTTCTCTCTCCTAAGGAAAGATTGATTGGGTTTTCCTCATGTGGGTTTCGCCCTGGCTGTGAGCCTAATTTTGGTGTCTCTTGTCTCTTTCTTACTGTTTACTGCAATCTCTATATTGCTCTATTGATGAAATGAATGGTTGATGTTTTTCATGTATAGCTAGTTAATGATTGGAATGCAAAAGAAGACTGATTATATCATTAGAAGTAGTTATCAATTTTGAAAAACTATTTTAGTCTCGCTTGCACTAGAAAATCAATAGGAATTGTCCCATTATAAGTTTCCCTGTCCCAAAAAAATGGAAAGCAACCCATCAAGAGAAGGACATCCTTGTGTAACACTACATTTTTTGTAGTCAAGTAAGGGTAGACCAAGTGGTTAAGACGGGTTGTTAACTCCCTCTCCACATGTGTTCGAATCCCCAGAAATGGCACCCATATCCCATCATAGTAAGGCTGGAAGGATGTGTCCCGTTGAAGTCTGAGATCCCAGCTCCAGTTTCCAGTGGTCTCCAGACATCTTGTTCCTAGGCTGAACTAAAGTTTCCAATATATGCTAAGTTACCGGATCCGGCCCTCTGGGGTACAGGATCCACGGATCTGATCCGGATTCGGATCTGGATCTGCCTAAATACATCCAAGAACCAGCACGTGGCATATTTATGTTCGCTAAAAACGGATGTTGAAATCTGGGGACGGATCTCGTGTCACTTTTGTGGATTTCTAGGTTTTTTTTCCATGCCGTTTTTACTTTGTAGACATTCGTGGTGTCTGTGGGAATCACAGTTGGGCCTCATGAGTCTCATGTAGACGTAGAGTAGATAGTTCTGCAGAGTTTTTTATTTTCTTCCTTGACACTGCGAAGAGCGAACAACAGCAAACAAAAAAACCGAGTGATTCATTGATAGAGTAACCTCCCGAATATTGGCATTTTTGTGCTCTTATATGTATTTTTTAAATTACATTGCTTATTATTTTTAATTTAGATAACATTAGTTTTCCGTCCAAAATACAGACTTTCACGACGCTGCAAAATCCATCAGTTGATGGAAATGATGCAGAAAGGATAAGTTTCTGAGATAAATCAGTCCGGCATGAAATCGTTGTTGAGGTAAAACCAATGTTCCACCAAGGTTCCGGGACGAGGGGGCGAGGGAGCGAGGGGGCGCGGGAGCGGCCTATGCAAAAGCTCCCTACCATTTTTTAGGAAACGTGGGGGAGCGTCAGGGTC
>APFE031331181.1:29046-41596 GCA_000404065.3 Pinus taeda | reverse complement strand
AACAACTTTTTAATTTGAATATGAAGAGATAATTAAAGATGAACTTGAATATATGGTAAAAGCACAAAATGTATGAAAATGATTTAGCTTTAATTTATACAAAAATGTATCAATATAATTTTATTAGAAAAATTGAGTGTAACTATGAGAAATTTGAATTTTACTTATAGTATTTGTTTGTTCATGCAAATATAATGGATATATATTATATTCCCATCGATGCTAACTTTGAGTATGTAAGCAAAGGAATTCTGCTACAAAACTTTTAGAATTGTAGAGAATACCTCAATCACATTTTTCAAATTTATAATTTCAACTTTATATATTTTATAAAATTTTGATAGCCATTATATCTTTGAAATTGCTTGGACTTCTATTAGTAAAAGGTTCTTAAAGTTATCAAACAATTTGTAGGTCTCACTCTATACTAGTGCATAATATAATTTTTTTTAAATGATTAAGACCAAAAAAAGGTTATAGAGAAGTAATTGAGGTATGCATTTTAACATTTTGATATGTCAAGAAAAAAATATATTAAGTATATATTTTGTGTCTATTATCAATATTATTATATTTTGTCCTTGATGTATCCTTGCCGTATCCGGATCCTGGATTTTCAAAAAACTAGCGAATCTGGATCCATATCCGTATCCGAATCCTGGTAACTTAGAATATATGTGGCTTGCGGGCTGTTGCATATATCTGGGGAGGTTGCGAGTCCCCGATCAAAATTTTCCTTTTACAAAAAACACTACATTTTTTGTAATGGTTTTGAATTTTGTACATCATGTTACATATTATAGTTTAACTTTGCATGTAATGTTATATAAAACAAAACTATAGGAAAATATGGCCAAGTAGATTATGGGATTTATAAAGAGGATTAATAAGGTAAACAACAGCTTAATGATAGCGTGAAGCCCATGTAAGAGTATAGCCCGTCCTCATGTTATATACAATTATTTCGTCACTTCATTGTAACCAATCAATCATCACATTCATATCATTCAATCTCTCCCTTAAAGAAGTATTGCTCCTACTCTTAGATACCTTGTGCATTCTAACCCTAGATCTACAAGCACCCTCGCTTGAAATTTGGGTCTAATTGTATTCATTTCTATGACAAAGTTAGATTTCTATATTTGTTTTTCAAATATCTATTATAATTCCACAAATATCAATTATAGTTAAGTTTTATATTAGTTTCTCCTTAATAAGTGGTGTCAACATTAGGCTCTCTATAACTCAAGATGATTTTGGAGTCCATGTTTTCTAAATTGACAATGTTATCTTTCTTTATCTTTTATGACTTCTGCCACAAATTCAGATAGAATTTTCTTGGGGGTCAACATTTGCAAGTCATTCAATTTGTAGCAATCTTTTCCCTTTTGAAGATTGAGTTTCCTCTAACTTCATGCCCTCTCTATATTTTTTATCTTTGCCCTAATACAATTTATGGAAAGATTTATCTTTGAAATGGATAAAGAAAAGAAACAAATGTGTTTTTGTAACTAAATGTGACATAGAAGAGAAATTACATAGAAGATTTCTTCATTGGGATGAAGTCATAAAATCCATGTTGTAAGGCTTTCCCTAGCTAAAAATGATCAAATCTCTCTACTATAAATGCCATTCCCACCCCAAGTTGAAAAATCATACTCAAACAGCGTCATTTAGTTACCTTGGTTTCACCTCGAATGGTAGGAGAGATCTACTTGCTTAGAATACAAGCCTAGGTATTAGCAACTTCTCCTCCTCATGAGTCAACAATTGCATTAATAGACCTTGAGCACTTTCCCTAGGTATCCAAGGTAGAGACATTATTCCAAGCTCTTGAGCTCTTAACGAAGACTCTTTCTTCTTTGTGGTTCCTAGCTTTGTATCTCTCTACTAGATGATACCCATTGTGGACCCTGCCTTGAGGTAGACTCATCCTGGACCCGTTGACCAGCACTCCCACCCCTCGTAGACTTCCCAAATAACAACCAAGTCGAGGACGAAGCAATGTATAAAGGATTTCATTAGCAAATCATAATGTAACAAAACGTTCTACCCTTCCCAAGCTTGCTTTAATACGCACTCAAACCATTGGATATCCTCTTCTTGACCAAGACACACATGAGTCCTACTAGGCCTCTATCAGAATATCCAAGGCAACATTAGTTAAAAATATGTAAACAAGAGATTCAAAGTTGTGCCAATTTTCAAGGTTTAAGAAGTGTTGCTTCTTTGGTTCTAAACTCTCTCAGAGCCAAGTTATTTTGATTGGTTTGAACAACTTTGCTAGATTCTTCCTGAAGTTTTACTTTCCATCAAAAAATAGATATGGATCCATACTAGAACTTGCATGCCCATCTTGTTTTAAGTACTAGAGTTGTGTGTTTGTCGTCCTCCTAGAGGATTTCAATGCCAATATCAAAGCCCATAAAATTCCATTTCACAAGCAGCCTGATAATGCTCTTTGTCTCCATGTGATAGACCCTGTTGTCCTCTGAGATGATTCTAGGTCAATTAGTCATGCCAGAGCATCTAAAATGTTTTCTTTGTTTTTAAGGTTTATGGATGACTAATGTTATGAATTATTGAAAACAGGTGCTTAAGCCTTAACAGTTACTAAATTGAACTAAAGGGATGTTGCTTGTCTAGCTATAGGTAATTGATTGAAAGTGAATGAATAGCAGAATCTTAATGAAATATAACTTGCTAAATATTCAAACAGAATATTTGATTGGTTATAAGAAAAGAATACAGGGAAACAATGTTTCATGTAGAACAAAATATATTTAAACGAATGCAAATTTGTGTGACAATTAATTGATATAGAGGAGTCTATAATAACAGATAGTTTTATAAACTAGTCCCTAGTTACTGATGACAACTTCACAAGGGATTTAAGACTGACTCATACTTAGTATGATCTTACCCAGATCTCTGCATAAAGGCTTAAATATATGAAGAAAGACATAATGAAATAAGCACATATGAAAAACTTACTAGGAGACAAAACTATAGAAGGCAAATTCAGAATCCTTTCATTAACTTGGCAAATCTCCAGCTCGGTTACAATTCTGTTCTCAAAGCTCATCCAAGGGTTCAACCCTTAATAACTCGAAGGAGGAGTTATTTATACAAAAGTTCTTTTAGATATTTTCAAAACAAAAATACAAAAATAGTACAAAACTATAGGAATTTCAGAAATTGCTAAGTGCTAGCACTATTCTTTAGGAATTTGTTGATGATGTGGTCCCCAAAAAGTGTTGCCTAGTTGTCCTTCAGTTGTTGATGAAAGTTACTCAATAACTTCACACAAGTGATCCCATCATCATTCACTTGGTATAACAAGATTTACCAATTTCTTGTAAACTTCATCAACCTCGGGTCACTTATCAAAAGTGGGCTTATTTACAAAAAGGTGTTTAATCTCATGCTTAATAGTCAAGTCACAATCTAAAGCTTCTAACATTTGTTTTCCTGTAAATGACCCTTTATGGCTGCAAAGTTTTCTTTATCAGTTGCTATAGTATACAGCATTTGGAAGTATTCTTCCAAACTGATCAACTTGTCTTTTGGGGCCACTAATCCTGGCAGTCCTCTCTAATTAAGTAAATTAAACTTAAAATGAAACCTTTGGACAGAAGTCTTCAAGGTTTGGCACTTAGTCTCTAACTGAGTCATCAGGGTCTTTTTCTACAACACCTTCTTGATCTCCAAAATGATTTATGTTATGTCCAGAATCTCAATCTGCTCCAACTCAGCCCTGGTTTTTGAATTAAGAACTCTAATTGATCCAGGTGGATGTTGGTGGCCACCCACCTATCCCACTTGGACCCCCACAATTGCCTCTTTCAGTTTTTCCGTTTCCTTATTTGTAGCACAATTGACTATTTTTAGCAGTTTTTTGGGTCCTAAACTTCCAGAGCCGTTTTGAGGCCCTAAACAACGTTTTTGGGAAATCTGGGAGCAACATGGGTCTGTGGACCAATGTTGCTCTTCCCAAAGTTGTAGTTCTCGGGTAGATCTTTCTAACAAGATATTGTGCGCGTCGAACAGAGATCGTATGCCAAAGTTACGACCCCGGGAACTTGATCTACCAATTTACCCAAACGGGGCCCACAGTTTGGTGTTTCATCTTCTAGGGTTAGCTTTTTGGATGTTTAGGGTTTTCCATTGTTTTTCAACAATAAATAGGCTTTCGAGCCTCATTGTAACACAGTTCAAAGGCATGTAGCCGCCACATCTCTTCTCAGAGATAAGCTACCATCGCCCTAGCTGGTTTATTTCCATTTATGGTTGTAAGCATATTTCAGTATTTTGCATTAATGAGATGAAGTATTATTTCTGTTGCATCTCTGTAGTTATGGTTATCTCTGTAATTTGTTGCGTTCCTATTTAAATCTGGATCACTGGTTATGTCTGAAGCTACACTTGGTTTGTCTTTAAGAAGTTGCTTCACTTCATCAATGGCTACTTGACATTTGTTTATGAGTTCCTCCTACTCAGAAATTATCTGAATGGAGGGCCATACTTCAGTTATGGCCTGACTGATATTTGCCCAAATGCTTTCCTTGGCTTGGGCCAAGGTTTGAGCCATCAATGACTCACTCTGCAACTCTTCAATTCTTTTGTTCAACCTATGTGTTTTCTACATTTCTTCAACATATAGAGTGTCATTCTTTAACATTTGAGCTTCCAGATTCTTGAATTTCTTATGAAGCCTTCCATTTTCTTGTTTCTGGTGAGTCAACTCCTATAAGAGTTTGTTCAAATGCCCTATTGTTGATGTAGATTTTGCTATGGCTGATGTCGATTCCCCTGTTGTTTTGAACACTGTAATAGGAATAGTTGTGATGGGAGCTATATCTAACTGAGTAAATTGCTCTTTTTCCTTAAGTAATTTCTCAATTTGCTCCTCCATGGTCTTTATCTGTACATTCTGCTCAATGAACAGTTTGAGCATTTCTTCCTTGTGTTGTTCACTTTCTACTATCTCCTTGGTCTGGGGGTCCTCTGTAGAAGGCAGTTTCCGCTGCTTCCTCAATGTTGCATTATTTGTGTTTTTCTTCTTGATAATACCTTCAGTAGCTTTAACATCAGTAGGGTCATATCCTATTTTAATCATTAAGTCTTCTAATGACTTGACCCTTTTATCCTTTGCTAAAGATGATATTTTCTCAATCTTCAATTGTGACTGCACATTTGACAGAGCAATTTTGATTTTTGACAATGCCATCGCAGTATTGGTCATGGTTGAAAAAAGCATCTCACCGGACTACCTATGCACGTCCATTTGATCAATTGGGTGTATCTGATTAGCATCAAAACAAAATACAGTTTTCTTGTAATCAGAAGAACCCTTAGGAAAAGGCACTTGAGCTTGCAGAAAAGCCATTTGCATTCTTCCTTTTTCATTGTCAAAAGTTGTCAACAACCTGTGTTGTGAAGTAGAAGTCTGCTTCCAAAACAGTGCATAAACATTTGATTTTAAAGCTTCATTCTTCCACTTAATTTCAAGGAAATTAGTGAAGACACTTGACTCATCTGTTTCACTTGATCCTGTAGATTGAGTGATTTCTAGCAAATTCTTTGAAGCAGAAGAAGAAGATGGAGAAGTGAGTACAGGTCCTTTTATCCCTATGGAAACCTGTGAATTATCCAAATTGATGATGATAGGTTCCTTCTGACCCTGAGTAGTAGTAGTGCCTTTGGATTCAGTCCTTGGTTTCTTCTGATAGTGAATGAATTCCTTTTCTCCAACTGTTGATGATGAAGATATTTCACTAGGCCTCTTGTCATGCTTGGTTTGAGAAATAGGAGCTTGAAGAGTAGGAGGTAAAACCTGTTCTTCTACTTCTTGAAGAGTATTTTCTTCCCATTGTTCTTGGTTTCTAAACTTCTCAATCTCTGGTCTTGGTGTATGATTGTAAGTTGTGGTTTTGAGTTCCACCCTTAAGTCTGAGATAATATTGAATGGGTCATAAGACTAGGTGAAGCTTGGTTGGAAACCCATCTGTTTTAGTATGGCATCTGCTTCTAAACCTGTTGATCTAGTATTACAAATAAATGATCCTACCTGTGCCTTTATCTTGAACTGGGATCTCCTCTTCCCTAAAATGAAATAAAAATCATCCATATTCATCATTTGCCTAATATATTCCAGAGAGAAAATTCTCATTGGAACATATTTGGGCAGTTTATAACATTATATGGAGCCAATTCGCAGCCATATACTCTGATCTTTGTGTAGTTCTGGTAAAGATATCAATCTCTTGTTCTAACTTGATATGTTACGAATATAATTCATGACAAGTAAATAAAAAAAATATAAATATTAAATAATCAAATATTGATTATGTTAAATAGTCATTAAATTAAGTGAAAATGCATGTCTAAAAGACATGCACAGTCACAAAAGGACACCTTCTTAAGTATATATATGCGGGTCCTCATTGTAACATTCATCACTTGTACAATTTTATATATTAATAAATTATTATTACAAATACCCTTCGTGTATTTTTACATTCAAGCCTACAAGCTATTAATTTTTATGCTTCAGTGGTATCAAAGCCATGGCGCACAATATAATCATGCGAGTCTTTGAACGTTGTTCACAGCACAATGTGCCATTACATTCAAGTTCTGAATGCATTGAGCAGTTTAGTAAAATACAAGAAGCATTTCAGCAATTAGAAAAATCATGTGCAGAAGTTTCAACATGTCTGAAGAAAAGTTATGTAGAGGAAGACGATAGCAACAGTGAAGGAACAAAACAAGGTGAAACATTAGATAATTATAATGTTCAAAATGAAGCTAATGTAGATCAAGATGATGATTTTGATAAAGTTGGTCTTGATATGGATGAGAATGGCATAGATCAAGATGATGATCCAAATGAAGATGATGTGGATGAGGATTACCTTGAGAAACAAGGAGATTTATGATATCATAACAATGAAGAAGATGTTGGCAATGAAAAACTACCATCGGTGGCTCTTGAGAAAAAACAGGGTCTTGAAAATGATTTTGAACTTGATACTTCTCTTAGTCTTCAGCCAGATGCCATTCTCAACCAGAGTAAAATGAACTATGCATATATCAATAAGAGTGTTTACTGTCAGAGGAATTTGTAGCTGAAAGGGAACTAAATCTGTCCAATGCATCTTCAGGAGGGAGCCTGTGGAAGAGTTACTAACATTTCTTGTGTTGATACCCGAGATGCTAGACACTCGATAAAGAAACCTTCAGATTTCCTTTTGGCAACAAAGCCTCCCTTGCAAAGAGACAGTCACTTAGATAATAGTTTGATTGATGACAATGTCGATATGTTTGATAAACTGAGTCCTACCCTAATTGTAAGCAAGAGAAGGAACCTACAAGAGGTTTTCAAACCAAAATTTCAGAAGAGGTTATATCATTGAAACAGAACAACTATGTCTATAAAAGAAAGGTTAGAAATTCTAAAACTCTTGTTCGAGAACATATGAAGACAACACCGATAAAAGGAGTTGCACGTATAGGCGATATTGGTCCCAGTCCACTCACACAACTTGAAAAGAATCAAAATTTATTAGAAGAAAATATTATTTGCAAGAGGCGGGGCAAAAGAAGTGTTGCTCTCATATCACCACAACACCTGTCTTTCTTCCAAATGATGGTGTTCACAAACTCAAGTGTGGAAAAAGCAATTGAAGACAATGATTTCTACCATAATCATAATTCAGCGATCGCTTTCATCAAAATAGATATTAAGGGACTATGTGTAAGTGTGTTCTGCGACCTTGGGCCAGAATTTACTGTGTTTGATGTGAATGGTGGGGAACCACACACAGGTATTGTTACTTTTATACCATTGACAATCCTACTCTGCTATCATATATGGATGATAATGAGAGGCTCCAATTCAAGGATGGAGATCTTGTTGTTTTTTTTGAGATTAAAGGTATGAATGAGTCCAGCAATGGCAGGCCAAGAAAATTTATGAATGTGAGACCATATTTCCATATCCATGAGGCACCATCTTCTTCCAATTTGGCTTCTTCTTCATCACCCAATAATCTAAAGAAGAGAAGACGGGGGGTTGTTGCTATGGTTTCTGAATCTAAATTTATCAGAAAGCAAGTTAATGTTATCAAGAACTTCAAAAGTCTAAAAGATTGTTGGGATGCAAAAAGTTGGGATGAAAAAGATGTTGCCTTGTCTACTAAAAATAATTTTGTTGAAAAAAAAGAAAGTCATGTAGCTAAGAAAGTCTCCAAACGTGTAGTTGTGTCAACATCCAAAACAACATTTGTGCCTACTTCAACACTGACAACTATGAATGTGGCAAAATATGTTCCTCCTAAACCTACTCCACTACTTAAAAAGGTCCAACAAGCTCAACCCAAAGGTGAAGAAAAGTTTAAAAGTGGAAGAAACAATGCCATTTATGGTGAAGGGAAAGATATTATACTACGGCATATATTTCATGTAACATTAGAAACTGGAAGAAACCAAATTTCCCTAGTGGTATATTTGGAGCAGACAGCTGAATTACTGAGTGATACGGCCTCCACCTTCTCGCGTCACATGAGGTTGCTATTGTTTAAACATGTTGACGAGGGCAATGCCGAGAGTCTGGCTCTAACTGTCAAGGAAGTTGACGAAGAGGACGAGGTCATATCACTTTAGGCTGATACACTAGTTGTGATGGAAAACCTAATAAATCTTTATGTTGATACACTAGTTGTGATGGAAAACCTAATAAATCTGGAGCACAGTTTTAAGAAATTATCGTGTGAAAGCACAAGGCAGAGGGACACAACCTTATGAATTTTTTATCATGACTATTAGTCATAAACATAAGACAAAATTCTAATATTAAAGTTTCTTTATAAAAGTTATTAAAGTTACTTTATGAACTTAAAAAGTTACTTTATAATTTTATAAAGTTACTTGTTAAAAATTAATTATTTAATTAATTTATATATAAGAAATAAAATATTATTATTTAAAAAACCAATTTTCCAAAAAAAATCAGTGTTTGAAAAAAAAAATCAATATTTAAAAAAATTATTAAAAAAAGATCAAAAAAGAAAAAGAAATTCATTAAAAAAAAAAAAAAATATATATAATTATATATATATTCCAAGAGAATATTATGGATGAGTTACATGACGAAACGATGAACAGATTATATACACCGAGGCAACAGACACTAAGTGAAGAAAATCGATAGCATTAAAGCTTTGAGGACAAAGCTTCCGAAGGAAAAGACTATGTTATGAATATAATCCATAACAAGTAAATAAAAAAAATTGTAAATATTAAATAATCAAATACTGATTATGTTAAATAGTCATTAAGTTAAGTGAAAAGGCATGTCTAAAAGACATGCCCAATCACGAAAAGACACCTGCTTAGGTATATATATGCGGGTCTTCATTGTAACATTCATCACTTGTACATTTATATATATTAATAAATTATTATTACAAATACCTCTCGTGTATTTTTACATTCCAGCCTGCAAGCTATCAGTTTTTATGCTTCATGATCACTGAGATGCAGGATCCTTTTGATTTATGTACTGATCCTAGGTTCACTCTGAAACAAACAATGAACTCTGAAAATTTGAACTCAGTTGAGTTCTTCCTAATCAATTAGGTCCCATCTTGCTTGTGCAAAACAATAGGTAACCTGTCTCCTTGCTGAAAAATAAACATATGAACTAACACAGAGGAGTATTTTAACACTCCTTCAGTGGTGATATTCATCAATTGTTCATGCATAGCTTTAGCCAAGAATTGATTGTAGTTATACATGATAGCAGGTTTCTTTTCTTTAGAAAAAATTGACAGATAGTCTAAGATAGCTTCATCTACCCATTGATTTGATTGGTAGCCTAACAAGCAAAAAATTGGGGAAAGTATGTGCTTAGCTATCTCAGGGAAAATAGATACTGGATAAGGAGGATTCCTTTTGGGGAGCTCAGCATTTTCAAAGAGAAAGATCTCAAAAATTTGAGCTCTTTGAGGGAAGGTAAGCTTATGATATAGATCAATTAAGGTTGCAGTGGAGAAAAAGCTAAGGGGATTGTTTTCAGGGATTAGAAGCATCTTATTAATGGTTTCTGGGGTGATAGATATCAGAATGTCTCCATTCTGAGCTACCACAGTTCTTTGTAAAGGATTATACTTGACTTGGCACCAGATGACTAAATCAGGAAAGGAATAGGTCTGAGGAAACATATACAGCGGTAGTAGGGATTCCCATAGGTTTATTTCATCTTCAGAGTCAAAGTATGTTTGTTTTAGCCAATTGTGCAATTCGAACATGTCAAATTCACATTCTGTGTCTACAATCTTAAAATATTGGTCAGCAAATGGGATATGGTCTAGGTCTAAGGCATCAAAGGCCTTTGAGGTTTCCTGTGTTGCAGAGGAGCTAGCAGGTGGCTTGTCTTTCTTCTTTGGAGCCATGATATCAAAACTGAAATGGTGGATGGCAGCAAAGTCGCAGAGATACCTTTAGAGGACGCTTACTGTTGCAGGCTCGGCAATGGCATGAATGTGTAAACATGAGTAGTGAATTCAACAGTGAAAAATCAATTGAGGAAAACGGAAAAGGATATTTATCATCGGATTAGGCTACTGTTACAGGAAATTCGTTGTTGATCGGCTAATTGGGAATTTAATGCGAGAGGATCAGCAACGGATAAGCGGCAATGGGTGAAGACACGTGGCGTGAAGCGGTTGGAGGCGGATGGCACGGGAGATGTTACCGTTGGCGCGGTATCAGGAAGTGCGGTAAGGTAGGAAGGCGGATTTCGGGGGGTGAGTGGTAAGTGGGAAGGAGCTAGGGGGTGCGAAGCACTGAGGTGATGACACGTTAGTAGGGGGGCCCGCAGGGGCAAAACAACTTTTCGCACCCCCCTACCATTATCTCGTATCATGGCAAGGGTGTGCGAATTGGCTTCCCCGTTGTTGATCTGGGCGGGGAGGCGGATCGTTGTTGATTTTCGCATGCACTTTATCGCTTGTCGACAAAAACCTTTGTTGTATTTGACTTTGACAATAAAACATAAAAAATTTATTTACAAAATAATTAATCACCCTTTAAAAAGGTAATTAAGCGCTAATTAAAAAGTAATCTATCTTGGATGCATTTAGACTAGTTGCCCCTATTTAACTATTTGACTAATCATGCCTAATCCAATGTTTTAAGAACCGGCAGAGTCAACACCAACCCGGCCGAGTTGGTCCGGGTCATTGGCCTGGGCATTGAAACGGTGGCCAACCCGGTTCGGTCGGCCGAGTCAGCAATAAAACGGTCGGGTTGCTGGGCGGTTCAATCCGGACGCAAAACATAAAATTTAACTTGATTTTTTGGATTTTAAATTGGTTTTAGGGTTGGTTTGGACTCCAAACAGTTATGTAATAATGCCAATAGATCTTTGGGGTCCATATCCCCCTCCCAAAACCTATTTAACTCACCCAAGAGCTCTCATTCTCTCACAGCAGTCTTATGCATTTGAGTGAGAGTCTTCTTTGAGAGTTAGTGAGCAGTTCTTGAGCTTGTTTTGGAGCAGCAGTGAGGAGTCTTGGAGGAGCATTGTAGCTGGAGTGAGGAGCTTCTTGGGCACCCATTTGGAGCAGCATTGAGGAGCTGATTCTTGGAGCAAGCTTGAGGAGGCAGTTTGTGCCTGGAGGTATTTTTTTTCACCTCTATAAATATGTTTTTGCTTAGTAAATATGAGGCGCATATCTAGAAAGCTTAGAGACTGTTTTTTGTCAAATAAATGAACATTGAATCAAGGTTTTTTTTTTCATTTTCAGATTGTTTGCTTTCATTTCCTATTCCAAAAATGGCACCTAAAGCAAGAGATGTTGCATGGGCATATGTTGAAATGGTTGATAGTCAAATGCAATGCAAATTTTGCCATAGGAAAATTAAGGAGGGTCCAGGGGGCATTAATAGGCTGAAGCAACACTTGCCAGGGATTAGAGGCCAAATTACCCCATGTGAATCACCAGAAATTGGGGAGATTAGGCAGAATATGTTGGCCAACATTGAGAAATTTAAACAAGATAAGGCTAGGCAAAACGAATTACAGGCTGAAATTGGGAGGAAGAGGGAGATACAAAAAATGATGGGTGCCAACCCCCATTATGATTTTAAGGGTTCTTCCTCTATCCCTCAAACCAATGCATCCAATCCTTTCCGATATGTTCCTCCCTCTTTTGGTTCTACTCAAGATAAGAGAAAGGGTAGAATGAAAAAGGGTGATGTGACTATCAAAAGTTATTTCACTCCGGCCTCCTCTCCATCAGATGCACATGGTCCTGAAATTTTTAAACCTCAAATGCAGCCCACTTTAAATGACCATTGGAAGAAAGAATTGAGGGAGACTGCTTGTGATTACATAGCTAGATGGTGGTATGATGCTGATATCCCCTTTAATGTTGCTCGTTCACCATATTATGAGCCTATGTTTGAAGCCATACATGCTGCTGGAAAAGGTTTCAAAGGCCCTACTATGCATGAGCTAAGGGGGTTTCGTTTGCAGAAAGAA
>APFE031331181.1:0-19122 GCA_000404065.3 Pinus taeda | reverse complement strand
AATTAATTATATGTCGGTTCGAACAACCATGTTGACCGTCGCGCTGAATCAGACGGGTGGCTGGACGGTTTTCATAGCCAGTTGACCAGCAATCTTTTGGTGCCCGATGTGAATAGAGTCGTCGTTTGAACTGACATCGCTGGAGCCATGGGACTGACGTCATTGGAGCCACGGGATAGGCCAGAACGAGTCCAGACAGGGGCAACGCCAACAGAGAATTTGTGCTGGCCAAGAACGCGGTGTTGGCACCGTTGAATGGACTATCCGCCAGTCAAAACTGATAAACAGACAACTTTTTCTGCAAATGCCGACGTTGCAGTGGAAGCCGAGGGCATACAGTTCGAGCGCAAACCCACGGCGGAAAGGAGAGACTGTGGGGGAACGATGGCAGAAGGGGCAGCGAGCTTCCTGTCGGGCAATGGCCAGTGTTTGGTTCAGTGCCCCACGATGTTTCGGGAACCATGGCAGACAAGGCAGTGGTGGTTGGAACCATGGCAGACAAGGCAGTGGTGGTTGAAAACGGGAACTGATAAACGAACGGAGTTGGATGCGGGGGCATAGGTGACGGTAGCAGGGATTGTTGTTGCAGAGGTATGGTCGGCCAACATGAGCAGTGTCATAATGTTTCACTGGAACTGTCGGAAAAGTGGGTGTCACAACAAGTGTGGGCAGTGGATAGAGGTGTCGATGGAGAGAAAACAATGTCTCGATAGGCCCGAGAAGTGAATATTCAAGGTGTATGTCTGGGGGTATAAGTAAATGGTCCTCATTCTGGGTATTAGCAACGTTAGAGCCTGTGTTGACAACCCAGTAGCCAAAGGGCTGCGGGAAATGTAAGAACTGGGCCACGCAACGGATGACACCTCCGTTACCGAGAAACCATAGCTTTTCTAAAATCGTTGCCTTTAATTCCAAGGCATCGCGATTTCGCCCAAAAATAGAATTGATCGCTGGCACCAGATCCTCTTCTTTCGAGATGAGATCATAGGGCGGGTCAAGGTGGTAGCACGAGAGCCATTCCTCCATTGTTAATATAATTCTCAAATGCCGCTGCAAACCTTGTGGCCCATAAAGATGTTTTACTGAATTTCGAGCGTAGGTGAGGCCAATTGCAGGGATTCTTATTGGTTCTGACATGAAGTTACTTGAAATTGGGCAGAAAATTCTTTGGGTATTTTTTCACCACTGTCACTGTTAACAATAGGTGGGTTTTGGCTAGGCTTCGGCTTCGGCTTAGCTTTCGCTTTCGAATATTGGTGGACATTTTTATGAACCGTGTGTGCCAGGATTTTACTCCCTGTCGAGCCATAATGTAGCAGAGTTGCTTCTAAAGAGGATCTACACAAGCAATGAATATGGCCTTCACATATTTCATGTTGTGCATACATTAGGCCACTCCAAGTGCGTTTGTGTATTCTACAATTTTTGTATAAATTGAATAAGGTATGTCGAAGCTATACATGTCATCAGGTCCTGGAACATAACTTGCAAAGCCTGTTAAGTAAAAACATGTACGCTTTTAATTTGTGGCATCAATATGATTAGTTAACATATCTAACTCTTCCACCTCCATTAAAAGGTCAATTGCTTCTAGTTTCGCATTGTGCTTCACATGAAAAGAGGCGAGTTGTTGAACTAAATCCATCAAATCATCAACATGTGCCTCTTCCATGCCACTTCTGGCACTCTTGTGCAATTTCTCCAGCAAGATTCCGCACATATTCATGACCCCAGGAACCAATATCTCCCTTGGAGCCAAGCAACCTAAACTTTAAACTTTCCCTTTCGGTGATCTCATCTACAGATGCTGAAACTCCTAATATCCTTAAGGAGGGAGTGTCCACAACATTAACCATACTTCCTAATGACTTCTTTGGCAATAGTATCTTTTCACATTTTGTGGGATTGCTAAATGAACCACAAGAATGGACAACAGAATCAAGATCTTGCAATGAAGAATGCAGAACTTTTTCTATAGCTAGCTCAGAATTAGCCCCTCCATCAACAACTTTAACTGTCTTCTGTAGGGCTGCCACTAAAGGAGTTGTTGAGGTAGATAATGAAGTCTGACTCAAAGCTAACTCCTCCGCCTGACTGTGAGAACCAATAAGTTTAGATTCCTCTACAACCATCGATGGTAGATTTTCATTGACATCTTCTTTCAACAAAGATAAATCTAATATCCTTTCATTGTCAATATCTACAATAGCTTGCTCTTTCTCCAGAGTCACAGATGGTAGTTTTTCATTGACGACTTCTTCTTTATTGATATGATATTGTACATCACATTGTTTCTCAAGATAGTCCTCATCTTGATCTTGTTTCATTTCTTCATTGTCGCTACATCTTCCCAATTATCGATTTCCCTTCGACATGCTTTAATTTTTGCATATGACTTTTCTAAAAGCTGAAATGCTTCTTGAATTTTACTAAACTGCTCAACATAATCAAGATGTGAACGTAATGGCACATTGTGCAGCGAACTACGTTCAAAGGCCCGCATGATTATATTGTGTGTCATGGCTTTGATATCACTGAAACATAAAAACTATGCTGAAGCAATAAAACACTGATAGTTTGTAGATTTAATTGTAAAAATACACACAGGTATTTAATAATAATAATTTATTAATATATAAAATTTGTTAAGATGATTTGAATGTTACAATGAGGCCCTGCTTTATACCTCAACAGGTGACCTTTAATGAATGGGCATGTCTTTTAGACATGCCTTTTCACTTAACTTAATGACTCTTTAACCTAACTAATATTTGATTATTTAATATATATATTTATTTTATTTATTTAATTGTTATGAATTATATTCATAACATTTGCCAAGTCTTTCCCGAATCTTTCCCAAGTTTCTCCACGAGTCTTCCCGAGTAGACAAGTGAAATACCAGCCGAGTATTTGTCGAGTACGAGTCATGCAACATTGGTTTCTCCCTATTCCCAATTCTCATCCAGTCAGTTGGCCTCTGCCAAATGCAGTAATCTTTCTTCTGCTATTTGGGAAATGGCCCTTAGTTCTTGTTACCGACCAAATTATCAATCTTCTTAAGGTTCAACAAGATGCTAGAGTGGCAGCAGAAAATACAAGTGCCCAATGTCAACACAACATGAATGTCCGCACTTTAAGCCAACTCCTATAAAGCCACAAGAGGCTTCCATATTATAGCAAAACCCTCCACCACAAGATAATAGATCAGTGCCTTATAATTCTTATTAGGTGATGCAGTCTAGGATTTAGTTTAGGAAATTTGCCAATCTAAAAATGATTTCATACTACAGAAAAATGTGTATCAGCAAAAAAAAAATACTCAACGAGTAAAAGAATAAACCTTGCAAAAACACAAGAATTGAGTGTGAAGAGACCTTACCAATCTTAGGAAAAAATACCTTGATATTACCCATGGTATGTGGCTGGCAACGAAGATATTGCTTTTTATTATGAACCTTCAGAGTCCAGACCTCCAAATTTGCATAAAAACACATAAGCGAACAAGCTATAGCCCACTTTGGGGCCACCCACAAGTCCTAAAATGATCAAGAAAGATGTGGCTATGGATTGGAAGTATTTGGGTATTGAATTATGAACCAAATGAACCTCCAAGCACCTCAAAACACTGAGTAACAAGAGAGATACTCAAATCTGGAATTTATAGTCAGTTTGAGGGGGCACGTCCCCACTAGGGTCATGACTCAAAACCCACATTTTTATTATTGCAGATTTTTGTTTTCAACATGCTGGAATTTGATTTCTCACTTCCAAAAATATTTAATTACAACTCAGAAATGAAGAAAATGAAAGGATTTGAAGAAATATACATTTAGGCTCAAAAGCCCCTTTAAAAGGCTTCACTTACCATGTGAAATTCTCGCTGTAAATTGCTGTTATAGACCTGCAAAACACTTGTACTGCCACTTGTTTTGTTCAAAATCAATCTTTCCTTCAAAATACAAGCAATTATACCTTCTTTGGGCCAATTAAATAAACCTCAAGCTACTGAAATATTTTTGGTTGTTTTATTTTCTAATCTTTTTTTGAAATACCATAAACAGAATTTTGGAAAAAAAAATTGAATTTTTGAAAATAACAGGAGAGGCTTAGCTTGCCCTTCTAATTGGCCTTGTCACCCCCACCCTTGTCTAATATTTTCATCAGTGCCTAAATCCTACTGGGAGTGATTTCTTTGGGAAATACCTCCAGCCAAATGGACCAACTATGAGATTAAGAGTGTTCTTGTCCTTAAAGGGGAAACACCCTATAAGGGAACAATGAGACTTCGAAACGATAACCACAACAAGGATAAAGTGAAGCCCGACGACATAGCCTTCTTCCTCCGTGTGACTAATTAGCCCCTCAATGGATTGATCCAATAGCTTTGTGTAACCTGGAATAACCTACAAAATTCTTATAGAAGCGCAATATCTAATTATAAAACCAAAAGGAGAAAGAATAGAATAGTGAATCCACAAGACAAGTTGTTTGCACCAAATGAAGTTCTTATTATGGCATAATGATCTCATAATTTCAGAAAACACAAATGAGGTGAGGGACTAGCCTTATATAATTTTCCTTTCAAAGACTAGCTTTAATCCCTCCCTTAAAATAATAAGAAGACTTCTCATGCACAACTTAGAGACTAAGCTTTTTCATGGGAACATTTTTTAACAAGTTAATCTTCCATAAAAAGGGGTCTGTAATGTCCCTTCCTAAATTAATTTGTCTCAAATTTATTTCCACAATTTTGGCATTTTTGGTGACCATGGGAGCCACGAATTTTTGGAGGAAGACTTAGGAGAAAAGGGAGGCCAAAATATTTTGCTAGTGGAGCGTGGGGGCCACACGCATAGGGGAAAACACACTTGCCAAGGAAGGAATTCGAATAGCCAAGGAAAAGAGGTCGAAGAGCTTGTTGGAGGGACCCATGTGGGAAACGGAACACACAAATTATAAATAGGAGAAGTGCAGCCTCATTTTGGGTCTTTTCCCAATTGAACTTTCTATTGTTGCTCGAGACACACTTGCCAAGGAAGGAATTCGAATAGCCAAGGAAAAGAGGTCGAAGAGCTTGTTGGAGGGACCCATGTGGGAAACGGAACACGCAAATTATAAATAGGAGAAGTGCAGCCTCATTTTGGGTCTTTTCCCAATTGAACTTTCTATTGTTGCTCGAGTTGCTTAGCTAAGTCACAGTGTTGTTCAGCACCAAGTTTTCCAAGCGGAGAGCTCACCCTTTCTTGGGGGCACTTCGAGTGCCACCCCTGGGAGGTCAAATCGTACCAATTTGGAGAGGAGTTTAGAGGGATTCAGAGCTAAACACTCAACCACTCACTCAACTAGTGCGTATTCCAGGGAGACACAGGAGGGGATATGCTTGGTTCATTTGAGCTATCTTCCGGGTAGTGATTGCCGAGAGAAATTTGGCATAGGAGCTTCAAGCAAAGATCAGCCTAATTGAAGAGTTTTCGAGCAGGAGACTACTGATTGAAGGCAACACGAATTGGTGCATCCAAAGCTAGCGCAAAAGCTATTTTAATTTTTCTAGGCACACGTGGAAGTTTGTGGGAAGAGTTTTGGAGCTGCGTTTCACCAAGAGAAATAAGGAGAACTTTGCGGCAGTGAGACTCAGCATTTTGCAAGTAATTGGAGGGCTTTTTCTGGGAGTTTGCAAGCCAGCCATATTTCCCAACTGTTGGAGAAGGACGTGGTAATTGGAGCTAAATTTCGAGGGGCAGAACCAAACCAAACCCTTTCCGGGTTTTAGTGGGTTATTTGTGAGGAGCTTGGGGCTAATTTTATAGAATTTTTTGAGCACCAAAAGTGGGATTTCCAGCAGTATCTTTCTAGTAGACTGCAATTTTCTCAGGCAACGCAAGGCATCATTGGAGCAACTTGTTCTTTCATATGGGCTTGTTATTTTATCACCTGGGTCTTGTCAAGCTTTCCATTGAGGCAAGCCCAGGTGCACTCCTTCCACACCATTGTATTATTGCTCCAATTACTTAATAAAATGGCTTAGCTGGTTGACATTTCTAGAGTTTTTATGGGTGTTCACTGAATGCTTTGAAATTTTGTGTTGCATGTATTGTTTTGCTTTGTATATCATTATTTTTCCTAATTAGGAACATTACAATGGTATCAGAGCTCTGATCTTGGCTCAGTCGTGAGGAAACTTTCCTACGAACGAGGAGCATAGGCAGAACGTGACTTATCGAAGACAGAGGTACCAGCGCAGGGAGAGGGAGTTGGAGATTACACTTGATACTGAGGCACGTGGGAAGGCAGTGGTAGTAGCAAATATAGGGGAGCCAAAGAGTAAGGAAGAAGCAACATTTGATAGCCTCTTGAAGGCCTTAAATGATTTAGCTAAGAGGCAAAAGGAGATGTTGGAGGAGATCAAGCAGTAAAATAGGGACAAGAGCATCCATCGTGAGTTCCTATTTAGAGAGACTTCAGGGGCCTCACAACAGTACGACCACCCTTCACAAGCCACTCACCCACCAGCTTTCAATGGGCTAACCAGGACCATGTTGCCTACTTTTTACAATCAACAGCTACTGAGCAAGGTGGGCCAGATGACCAGATGCCCATGGGAGATTACTTCAGGGAGTGGCAATCCATAGGCGAAGATTTCAAAGCAACCTTGTCCTTTAAAGATCACTGCCAGCTCAAACAGAATGAGAAGGGCAAGTACAGTGGGGGACCAAGCACAAAGAGTTCAGAGTTGCAACGTACTATTAGGAGAATGTACTTCCCCACATATGATGGCTCTACCAAGTGAACAACTCGAGCTTGGGTGGAGAAGTTGGATACCTATTTCTAGCTTAATCGGATGACAGAGGTGGAAGCCATCAAAATGGATACCTTGCACTTGGAGGGGGAGGCACACGATTCGTGGTTTCATAGCTTGTTCACACTAGGGCATACCATCTTGACCTCCTATGAGGACTTCACACGGAGAGTGGTGGAGCGTTTTGATAGGAGGGACCTGGAGGCTCACTTCAGGGAGTTAACCCAACTTAGGCAAATTGGCCACCCAGAGCACTACATATCGAAGTTTTTGAGGGTTTCAGTTATGGTGCCAAACTTGTCCAATGCCAAGAGAGTGTACACATTTATAGAGGGGTTACTTGAGCCATTGTGTCGACTGATGAAGTATCGCAAACCCTCTACCTCACAGGAGGTTGTGGCTTGTGCTAGAGATTTTTAAGGGGCAATCCCCAAGACTAGATTACCTATTCCATCACGGACTCCCTACCCACAAAAGGGAATGACACTAGGCCCCCACCAAAGCGAGCAGCCCAAGGGCATGGGCAATTAGATGAGGAGACCAAGAGAGACCTCCAAAGATGGGGAACTATGTTTTACTTGTCGGGAGCCATGGGCACCAGGCCACCAGTGCAAAGCGAGCAAGGCCCACTACATCGAGGTCTTCTCAAACAGTGACCAAGAGGATGATGTGGAGTTGGAAATTGGTGGATGAGACAGCGAGGGTCAGACAGAAAAGGGACCACCACCTGGGGGAGCACCTTTCACACCATCCGGCGGATTCCTTGCTTCTTTGTGTGGAATTCCCAACTTTTTTAGCTTGAGGATCCGAGGCATAGTGCAGGGACAGTGTGTCTCAATTTTGGTAGACAGTGAGGCCACCCAAAATTTAATTGATACCAAGATGGTTTAGAGTCTGGGTATCTCTACAGAGGAGTTTGAGGGGTTCTCAGTTTTGGTGTTGGGTGACAAGACTATGCAGTCACCCGATATGTCCCCGCTTTGATAATGACCATGGGGAACTACTCAATCACAGATCATTTCTTTGTTGTGGATAAGTCAAACACCAACGTGGTGATGGGTGTCCAATAACTCTATTCCCTTGGCTGGGTCACCACTGATTGGAGGAAACTAGAGATGGAGTTCACCGAGCCAAATGGCAAGTTGGTGGTTCTTCAAGGCATGCATTCATACCCTCCACAAATAGTTTCAGCACACAGGATGGAGGTTGACTTGAGGCATGGGGACATAGCACGGGCAGTGGAGCTAAGGATCTCGGAGGTTAGGGGACAGCCCAAGCCGCCACACCCAGACATACAAGCCATCTTGGACAGGTACCTAGTAGTGTTTGGGGACATACCACTAAGGTAGCCACCTGACAAGAGAATTGAGCACACGATTGAACAAGAACCTGGGGTGCAGGCATTTATCACCACTCCTTATAGGCATCCCAAGGCCTGCAAGGACGAGATTGCGTGTGCCATTAAAGAGTTGTTGGCATTGGGGCACATTAGGCAGAGCTCTAGTCCCTTCGCTTCATCAATTGTTCTAGTGAAGAAGGATGGGACTTTGCGCATGCGCATTGATTATAGGGCGCTCAACAAGAAGACTTCGAAGAACCACTACCCCATTCCGCGCTTGAAGATTGATGAGTTTATGGATTCTCTAAGATAGATTTGTGCTTGGGGTATCACATGATCAAGGTGAGGGATTAGAACATCCCCAAGATGGCTTTCAGGTGCCACTATGGGCATTTTGAGTTTTTGGTCATGCCCTTTGGGTTGACCAACGCACCTGCCACTTTTTAGTCATCCATGAATCATCGTGGGTAGTTGTGCAAGTTTGTATTGGTGTTCTTCGACGATATTTTGATTTATAGCCATGATGTGGGAGGAGCATTTGCAACACTTGGAGATGGTGTTGCGCATCTTAGAGGAGCAATAGTTTTACGCCAAGTTGTCCAAGTGTGAGTTTCGACTGACAAAGATGCTCTACTTGGGACACATCATTGGCGCAGATGGAGTGAGGGTGCATGAGGAGAAGATCAGAGCCATTCAGGATTGGCCAAATCCCCATAATGTGATTGAGTTGAGGGGATTTATAGGCATATGAACCTACTATAAGAAGTTCATAAAAAGCTTCTTACAGATAGCAGCTCCCTTCACAAATCTGACGATGAAGGAGGCTTTTGCATGGACGCACAAAGCACAAGCGACATTTGATCGCCTCAAGGAGGTGATGAGTAGTTGCCTAGTTTTGGCACTCCCGGATTTCACTCAGTCGTTCACCTTGGAGTGCGATGCATCAAGTCAGGGGGTTGGCGCAGTATTATCTTCCTTTATTTATTCGAACGGTTCTACCTTCTAAAGCCAACGAGGACCTCCTATATATATAGTTTTTATGCATGAAATGAATAGACACGTCTTTTAGCTTAGGCCTACATGAATTTTGTTTAGGCAAAGGTCGACTTATTGGCAGAAAGTTAATTTTAACTTAAAAAATTAATAACTTTCAAACCACTTGGAGATTTGGGTTGAATAATATCTCGTTGGAAAGCTAAAATTATGCTCTTCAAGATGGTTTAGGTCTCATGGTGAGATTTTGCCTCTAAGGTGGAGAAAATTAATTTTCTTTGTGATTGCCCTTAAATTTTTGTGCATAAAATATTTGGAACAGTATGAGGGATGTTTTAGGTCTCATGGTGAGATTCTGCCTCTAAGGCGGAGAAAATTAATTTTTTGCAACTATCCTTAAATTTCTATGCATAAAATATTTGGAACAGCACGAAGGATGTTTTTGGACAACATGGCTTCTCCATCATGATGAAGGTATAGCATCATGTATTCAATGATAGTGCAGTAATATGTCATAGTGTAGCCTTCATTAATTTGTCAAAGACACCAAAGTAGTCTTCCAATTATGTCAAAGTGTGGTCATTCTTTAAATAGTATGACAGTATCACGTGTATGATTTCATCATTTACAGTCCTCCACTTCAAAGGCTTGTATATTGGCATCTAAGGTCTAGATCACCAATCAAGGCACATTTTTGGCACTCAGCAACATTATAGTTAGTTCAAGAACTTGTTCGGGCAAGACTTCTTCATTAGTTGTTTGACATCTTCTTCAAACAAGAATTATGACATCATCATTTGGAACCAGGCATCTCAAGAATATTTGCCATCTCGATTAGTGCCATATTGACATCAATGACAACCTAGATTAACAATCTCCCCCTTTGTCATTGATGGCAATATTCTTGCCCTTTCAACATTCTCTCCCCCTTTGACATCAATGGAAAACGGGGTGCCCAAGTACTCCCCCTTTTCAAGCTGCTTCTTTTCTTTACGAATAGTAGTTCTTCATAGGTATGTTACTCCCCTTGTCATGGTGCTCTTTTTTCTGGCAATGTGGTCCATGATAGATGTGCTTAAATTCCTTCATGTGATGAACCAACTCCCCCTGTCTACACAACCTCTTTTAGCTTAGGAAGGATTACTTGCTAAAAGTCCATCAGATGAATAAGGAGTATGTTCTTCAATGGAGTGTTCCCGAGAGATGATCCATCAAAGAATGAATGCCCTATTGGCTCATCAAGGATTTCATAGGGCCCATTCATGGATAGCTTCTGCAAGAGTGCTTAATCATCATAAGCTCCCCCTAACTATATGCATAGTCTTCTTTTTGGCAGAGTCTCCCCATCAAATACTTGGAATATCAAGGATAAGTTCATTAAGTCAACAACATGTGTTGTTGGCTAGAGTATTCAAGGACTTCTGGATTCAATTTGCTTCCTTCTCCATACTTGTATAACTTTCTTCTCTGGCATGGTTCTTCCTTGTGTAGGGGCCCAAGTCAAGTTACAATCACGTGACATATGTCCAATGTCATGACACTTGAAGCACTCTATGTTGTTCATGAATAAGAATTCATGACTTCTTCTTGCAAAATTGCTTCTCGAATATTGACGAGGACCATTATATTTATCTTTGTGATATGTCCTACAATCTTTTGCCATGTGCCCAAAGTTTGTACAAGAATAGCAATAACCAAGAAATATACTTTGGTAACTGGGAGAAGAAGGTTTCCTTGATGTACTTTTGAATTCTTTTTGCCTTGGGATCCTTTGATGATAACCATTGCTTCTTGCATCCTTGACACCATCTACATTTCTTCTTGGAGGAGGGTTTCTTCCATAGTTGTCTTGACTCTTCTCCTTGCCTTTGCTGGAACTGGGAGCAGCAGCGTTTCTTCCAGGCTTCCTCACATCCTTGTTGTTTGAAGCATTAGGGTTTGCATCATTCTTCCTTGAGGATTCACCTGCATAGCCAAGCACTGACTTATCGAGGGGAGACCTTGAATAACTTAGGGTGTCATCTAGGGTTTGAGAACTTTTCAAGTTCTTATTCAGCAAGTCAACTTCCTTTCTAAGAAAGACAATTTCTCCCTTCCTTTTCTTGCATTCTTCATCCTTCTTTGATAGAATATCTCCATTTCTTCCTTCATCTTGGTTACTTCTCACGATTGGGCCTTAAGGGAAGTGATTTTTTATTTTAACTTGGGGATGTCATCATCCTTTTCTTCTAGTTGGCATATCATGGTGTTTCTCTCCTTTTCTGCTTCATCAACTTGTCCTTCCATGAATGTCAAATCTTCCATCACCTTCTCAGCTCCTTGTGCTTGTTTCCTTGCTTCTTCTAGTTGAGACCTAAGGGAGGAGACCTCTTCCTTGTATTGACCAATATTTGCTTCAAGTTTGTTCAAGCTCTTGTGCCTTTGTTCAAGGTGGCTTGACAAAGTATCTTCCCGTTTCTTTGCCTTATCCAATTGATATGTCATGGATATGACTTATTCATGATGCTTTCTCTTGTTTTGATGAAATTCTTCCTTAATTTTGGCGAGCTCCTCATCTCTTTCTTGTACTTGAAGCTTGACAAGGTCAACTTCCTTCCTTGTCTTCTCATGGTCACCAACTTGCGCTTTTTTCTTAAGTTCCTCATTTTCATTTTTCAAATTGTTAATCAAGTTTAGGGAGTTGATCTTCTTCAAAATCTTTGTCATTCTCTTCATCTTCTAGTTCTTCTTTAGCCTTGATGTTATCACTCTTATATTCACCTTCCTTGATGGGCTCTAGAGTTCCTTCTTGTTTTCCATCATTTTCTTGACTAGAGATCATTGTCAACACTCATTTTGAGTGGAGATCATGAAGTTTATCCCATATGCCTTTTGCTAACGAACATTTTTCAAAATTGGCCTTCATAGAATAAGGTAGCCCATTCAAGATTGCTTTCATTGCTCTTGTATTATGTTCCTTGGATTCTCTATCCATCATGCTATCAACAATCATAGATTTCCATACTTCAATGCCTTGAGCCTTTAAGAAATTCCTCATTCTTGCCTCCCATATATCAAAGTTTCCATTGAACAATTGAACCTTCACAAATTGATTGACTTCAATTTCAATGGTTGAAGGAGACACATCTTTAGGAGGATTGGAGACTTTCTTCCTTAGCTTTGCCAATTGTGTTCTACTGATCAACCTTCAAGCTGTCAAGCTTTGAGTGAAGGTATTGGCTCTGATACCAATTGTTGGAAATACTGAGAAGGGGGGTGAATCAGTGTTTCTTTTCTATTGTTACTTTTACCCATTAGATCACTTACATTTAGAACACAAAATAAACAATAAGAATAACTGTTTTTATTAATATACTCTTTACAATGAATCGAGTACAATATAGTTAGGGCTCCAACCCTTGATGAAGACACTCGGGCTCCAACTTGGGATGTGCCAAGCACCTACTTGGACTTTAGTGAGGCTTCGACCTCTAGGGCTTCGACCCTATCATATCCAAGGCACCAACCTTGAGTTTAGGAGCACCAACTCCAAGGACACCAATCCTTTTTTGCTTTGTCAAGATATGTTAGGTTGTTCTTCACCGCTCCCAAAGTCTTCTTGAACGAGCCCTGTCAATCTTCGGTAATCCCTTCACTTAATCGTCACGTCATATCATCAATGACAACCTTGTCTCATAGAAGGTGTCACCACTGCTCTTCATTATACCCAAACAAAGATCTCCAAGGTACCTCATGATGGCTAAGGCATCATGGTCTTCACATTATCTTCAAGATCTTCAAGGTGTCTACAAAAGGCAGTCCAAGTTCCGCACTTGCTCCAAGCCTCTTCAAGGGCTTCTTCAAGAACATTTCAAGGGAGTCTTCACAGTGTTTTGCCCAACAAGAGATTTCTCCACAAGCTCTTCAATGGGTGATTCAAGATGTCTTTAAGCCTTAAGGTCTCTTCACTATGCTGCACTAAGCCTGCTCCACTGCACCATTCTTCATCACCCAATCTGCTCCATCAACTCTGCACCATAATGCGCCATCTATTTTGCACCAAACTTCTTCGTCAATTCTGCATCAATGTTTTTGCACCACATGTCACCAGTATTTCACCAACACTTCTTCACCACAGCTCACCAATTCTGCACCATTTATTCAGCAACAACATTCTTGCACCATGCTGCACCAGTACTTCACCAACACTTCTTCACCGTAGCTCACCAATTCTGCACCATCTATTCAGCAACAATATTCTTGCACCATGCTGCACCAGTACTTCACCAACACTTCTTCACCACAGCTCACCAATCCTGCACCATTTATTTAGCAACAATATTCTTGCGCCATGTTGCACCAGTACATTACAAAGACTTTTGCACCACAGCTTGACCAATGTCCTTACTGCACCAAAACTTCAGCAATAATATTATGTCACCATGCTGCATCAATTTACTAATCCAGATTTTGATTTGCTGCTACAGGCCTGAATATGATACCTCAGGTCCGAATTAATATGCCACTGCTCAATGTTTCACTATACTCCACTGTGCTATCTTCAGTTCAGGGTTGCTTGACTTCACTGTGCATGAGGATGTTTGCTGTTGGTGTCATGGGGAGATCTCAATCTTCAAGGTTTCATTTCCAAGTGTATCTGACACACAGTCAGCATCAAAAATATTATACACAATCTGCAATCCAACACAGTCCGAGGGCTGATTCTCCAAAATTATCCACTGTCCATATCCAATACTTCAACACAGTCCAAAGCTTTAATGCTCCAGCACAGTTTAGAGAGACCAAGCCCCAATCCGCAGTTTTTTACTCCTCCGAAATTGGTATAAAACAGACCCACAGTGCAGCAGAAAGAAAGATCTTTAAAATTAAGTTATAACCCAATCCACAGGCCCTAATCCGCAGTCATATAATGATAAGGAAAGGGACTGCGAAATTATAAACAGTCAGCAATAATTCTGAATTGGCGAAGCCCTCAGCTGTCCACAGAAGTCCACATGCTCCACAGAGTTATTCCGCATTTTCAACAGGAGGTTTTTCCTTCTGCTGCTCAGTTCACGAGGTGCGAACTTTCTGTACCTTGTCTTCCTTTATTTATCCGAAATGTTCTACCTTCTAAAGCCAACGAGGACCTCCTATATATATAGTTTTTATGCATGAAATGAATAGACACGTCTTTTAGTTTAAGCCTACATGAATTTTGTTTAGGCATAGGTCGGCTTACTGGCAGAAAATTGATTTTAACTTAAAAAATTAATAACTTTCAAATCACTTGGAGATTTGGGCTGAATAATAGCTCGTTGGAAAGCTAAAATTATGCTCTTCAAGATGGTTTAGGTCTCATGGTGAGATTTTGCCTCTAATGTGGAGAAAATTAATTTTCTTTGTGACTGTCCTTCAATTTTTGTGCATAAAATATTTGGAACAGTATGAGGGATGTTTTAGGTCTCATGGTGAGATTCTGCTTCTAAGGTGGAGAAAATTAATTTTCTGTGACTGGCCTAAAATTTCTGTGCATAAAATATTTGGAACGGTACGAGGGATGTTTTGGGACACCGTGGCCTCTCCATTGTTTTGCACCAATAATGTCATCATGATAGTATCCAACATCATGATGAAGGTATAGCATCATGTATTCAATGATAGTGCAGTAATATGCCATAGTGCAGCCTTTATTAATCTGTCAAAGACACCAAAGTAGTCTTCCAATTATGTCAAAGAGTGGTCATTCTTTAAAGAGTATGACATTATCATGTGTATGATTTCATCATTTATAGTCCACTCCAAAGGCTTGTATATTGGCACCTAAGGTCTAGATCACCAATCAAGGCACATTTTTGGCACTCAGCAACATTATAGTTAGTTCAAGGACTTGTTCGGGCAAGACTTCTTCATTAGTTGTTTGACATCTTCGTGGCTTGACATCTTCTTCAAACAAGAATTATGACATCATCATTTCGAACCAGGCATCTCAAGAATATTTGCCATCTCAGTTAGTGCCATATTGACATCAATGACAACCTAGATTAACAGGGACAAAGATTGAGATCACAACAAATTACAGTTAATTGGGAGTCTAGTTCATGGGTCCTCACTTTGGTTTGCAACATGCCTCCAACCTTGCCTCAATAAAGGGTATTATTCTCTAGCCCTCATCAAGAGATTGTGCTTTCAAGGGCAATTTCAAGCAGTGTTCCACGGGGACGTGTCCCCCTGGGTCGGGTGCGCGCACCCCTCGCACCCCACGCACCCGGGACGTGGAGTCTCTTGGGGGTGCGTTTCCCCACGCACCCTTTTTGGGGAGTCTTGGTGAGACGCAAGGGGGTGCGTTTCCCCAGTGTGGGAGTCTAGACTCCCCAAAAAGGGTGCTTCTGGGCGTCCCCCTTTAGTGTGGGAGTCTAGACTCCCCAAAAAGGGTGCGCCTAGGCGTCCCACTTTAAATTTGTCTAATAAGACTTAAAAATTCAAAATTCAAAAATCAAAACCATTAATTTTTTTTTTTTAAACTAAAATTAAAACTTAAAAGTCTAAAAAAAAAAATTAAAATTAAAACTAAATAACTAAAACTTAAAAGCCTAAACCTAAAAGTCATGAAAGGCAAAAACTTAAAGTTAAAAGCTCATTTCATTTCAACCCAAAGTAGAGGACCAATCATTGAGATTGAGTCCTTGATGCTGATTTATCATTTTATTTTCAGTGCTCACTATCCATTTTTCATTTTTGAGTTGCGACACTAGATATTGATGACTTGATTCTTCACTCTTAACTATTTTTGAGTTTGAACTTTGAAACTTTGAGTTATATAAATTTAGTGTTCAAACTTTGAAAATATAGTATATACTAGTATGTTTTGCTTTCAATTTAGATTCTAGAATGATGAATGATGAATTTAGTTTTTAAATCAATGTGGATTGTAGAATGATGAACCATTGAATGATGAATGATATCGATCAATGTATTTGAATATTTTATTATTGATTTTTATTTTTGTTTTTCGAATCTCATGGTATGTATGAATAATAATTAATTCAATAATGAGACTTGTCACTTGAGTATGCATATGAATGATGTATGTATCAAAATGAATGATGAGGATGGATCAATGATTCAAATTTCAATTGTCTATTTAATATTTTTATGCTTTCATTATTGAACAGTGAACAATGAATATGAACTTAAATTATATATATATATATATACCTCGACGACTCCCCGCACCCCTGAAATTTCCCTAAAATTTGAGGGTACTCCCACACGTCCCCCCTATGCGTCTCCCCGCACCCGCGTCTCCCCGCACCAGAGTCTTGGTGGAACATTGATTTCAAGACATTTCAACTAAACTCTATCTCATGGAGGCACTTATATGACCCACAATTATTTATGGCTCTGAGATCAAGGAACCAAGCTTGTTGCAGACAAATTCGACTAGGTTGGAGAGAGTACAAACCTTTTTTTCATGTGCATCATCAGATGTAAGCAGACAGACCTACAACCCATCATCCAAACAAAGTTTGGCATCCACCCTTTTCGCCTTTTTTCATTTGGTTTCATTCCTTCATAGAGTTTGATCTCTCAAATGCTCTACCACCAAGAAAGAGAGGCAACTTTGCCTTGTACCTTGCTCCTTGGAGAATCTCGCTTCAAATCCCCCCACGGGTTGAGCATGAGGTTGGTTCTAAAAGTTGTCTTAGCTTCTCCATTCGATTACTATCTCCCTAAAGTGCCTTCCCCAATCTAGATTCTCCTTTGATATGTTGAGACATCTCTTGTCGACTAGGCAAGTACTGAATCAAGCTACTAAAGAAGATATCTCCAAATTGTACATTCAAGTCAACTAGACCTCAAGTCAGACGAGATTGGGCTCAAGGATGTCCTCCTATCTAGAGCACTTTTTGGAGTTGCAGGATAGCATTATTGTCCACCCCCCTTACATGCACAAACATGGGATGCACGCGCTTAGGATCCCTTTGGGACAACTTCAGCTCGGCTCCCATAAACTCTAGATGTAGACAGATCACCATATACCATGATCTTATACGATCTACCAAGTGTATCATCTTCAGGATCCAAAGATGTAGATGCACCTTAACCTTTGGTGTCCCATGTACTATGAGATTAGAGAATGTTATCGCTGCATCTATAAGGTTTCAGGGAAATCCTTCTCTGCGTTCTTTAAGTACTAGGACCAGAGATGCTTTACCCCACTTCATCATGGAAACCTTATGCAACAAATCTCAACTTTTGCATGCCATGCCCCACCCTAGTATGACCAAACCAGTCACCTCCTATTTCACTATTAATTTGTCAGATCGAAGCAACAAACAGCAGGGTTAGTTCCAAAGTGTAGCAAATAGCGGAATGGTGACCCCCTCTAGGAGGCCAACCAATACTATCGAGACCAATTCAACAATACCAACCTATGCATCAAGTTAAAGAGATCAAATCAAAATAGATTTAGAGAAGAGAAACTCCTACTCGGCAAATTTCTTCCCAAACCTAGAGGAGAAACCAGAGATCCATTCGAAGTTTCCTTCTCTTGACCTCGAATGCTAGGAGTTTCCCTTGCTCAGAGATCCCCCCTAGGATTATACAATCAAACCCCTCGATGGTTCCAAAGGACTCTTGCAACAAGCCAATTCCCTGTTCACCCCCTCGCACTTAGCCATCAAACTTTGGAGTACTTGACATCATCAACCTCATCGTCTTATCTCTCTTTCTCGTTAATAGGTTATACATTTGTTATGATGTTATACTTATGTAGGTTTCTTTCCTTACATTATTTTCGACATTTCTAGGAGTTGCGCTTGCACTCCCACATTATATTCATATTGTTAGTACTCTTTAGTCCCATTAACCTACTTTTGTAGTCATTTGTCAGACATTAATATAATTATCTTATCTCATAAACTAGAAATGAATTGTGTGCCCTTTCACGACTCCCCCATAACCTTCTAATAGGCCACCTACCCCTACTATTCCAAGCTCCCTATCAATCTTGATCTGCAATACATGTTCACCCATATGACCACCATTTAAGATACACCTAGGAAGTATTTTGTTCTAGTTACATGTTCTACCATCATCATGTCACAAGTTCTACTATACTAATATTTGGCAAGAAATTTGAGAGATGAACGCCAACAGAATGACAAATGAGGAAGGGTTTTAGGCCAAGTCCTTCGGATGAAGTATACAATCTCTCCTAGATTATATTGTTGATTTATTTAACCATATTGTTTGCTCGAGATTTACTTAAACATGGCCCACCATACAATTCACCAAAAACTCGAACAATTACAAAACAATCATGGTAGGCCACACACATTGATCGCTGTCTAATGCAGCTGAGATTCACAAGGAGTGAAACCGATCCAAACCATTACTCGAAGGTTGTGGATGATAAACCTCTCGTACCGGCACCTATGTCTGACAGGTGCAGACCCTCTCATTTATAGGAGACAGAGGGAGTTGGATTCTGAATGTGAGAAGATAAGCTGCAAGCTTGTGACTTCCTCGAGGATCTTAACTTTCAGAAGTTATATGGTAATGATGTCGGACCAGATTCGGGAAATGCCTTTGAGTTTCATAAACTCATTCATGTTGATGTTCTTGGAGAACCTCCGTCCGGACATCTGTGTTGCAGTTAGCATGATGAGCTCATATTTGCTTGAGCCTCACTAGATTGGTGCCAAGAATCTTCTAAGATATCTTCAGGGCACAATCTCTCATGGATTGAGATACACTGCCGGAAAGATGAAATTGCATTATTATTCGAATGCTGAATGGGCAGGCAGTGTGGAGGATCACTAAAGCACTTCTCAGTGCTGTTTCTCTTTGGAATCTGCCTCGATATCCTGGATGAGCAGGAAGAAGAAGTCGATGACTCTGAGCACCACCAAGGCAGAATACATTGCTGATAGTATGGCCTTCTGTGAGGCAGTCTGGTTGCTGAAGCTCTTCAATGAGCTGCTTGTACACATGATGAATACCACTG
>APFE031331177.1:0-14285 GCA_000404065.3 Pinus taeda | reverse complement strand
ATAGATCTAGAATAAAAATAGAGCAAAAAAATATATTTATAGTTTTTATTTCCTGTATACCTGCAAAATATTGACACAGGATATTGTTTTACGTCGGATGCAGGTCAGCTAGGAAAGTGTAGATCATGAGTTTTGAGAAACCATTATGGTAGCCAATACCCATATTGTGTGCAAGTTCTCTTCTAAGTCTAGAGTAATCCCACCGTTTTCTTAGCCTTGTAGTTTGTTGCCTGGTGCAACAGAACCACACCTCATTGCCAAACACCTGTGTTGCCGATGACAGGAGTCTTTGCCACTAATCGATCCAGGTAGGTGTCGATGGGCCCCTCTCACGTTGTAGGTGCTGAGCAAGGGTTCCGTTGGGCATGTACTTGTAGGCGAGTATGGGCTCTTCATTCTCAAGGAAGCATCCCATCAAATGCACCAGGTTTGGATGTTCCACAGATGACAGAAACTTTATTTCGTTCATCATCTGTTTGATTCCATGGGTGTCGATATGTCTGATCTTATTGATGGCCACAGGACAGTCACCTTTGAGTTTCCTGTTATAGACCTTTCCAAACGTGCCATTTCCCAATCTTTCCTCTTCAGAGAAGCCCTTTGTGGCCTTCTCCAGCTCCTTCTATGTGAAAATTGGGATTCTGAAGGATCCACCATTAACCAAGAGGAGTTTCTTTCGACTTCTCCTTTCATTTGCCAGAGCCTTCTTCTTAGAGAAGTAGTATAGCAGGACTATCACCACCACCAATGTCGCCCCTGCAATTAACCCTAGCTCCGTGGAACAGTAAAAAAAATGAGACTTGCATCAAAGAGGCTAACAAATATAATTAAGGTAGAAGCTCTGTAATGGATATTTTCCTTACCTTCGACGAGAACAACCACTCCAGTCGCCCCGCCACAATGTTTAGTCAAAGGATTACACTTCTCTGGAAAATTAATATCAGCAAGTCTAATCAAGAAAAGACCTATGTACAATCTTGCGTTTGCTCTTGGTAAAGAGACCTATGTTCTTGGCTCACTCGACCAATTAATGAGTGGTTAGGGCATGGAAGAAAGGCGAAGCTATGCCTCGAAGTTGCTTGCTCGACCAAAGAGAGAGAGCAGGAATAACCTTCGTTTCTTAGTGGATCAGTTTAGAAATGCGGGTTGTTGTTGGTTACTTGCATGAACAGGAAGGAAACAATCCTCATTTCACTTTCACGCCTTTAGGAATAACTGGTAGCGAATACCCATCTTGTATGCAAGTTCTCTTCTAGATCCATTTTCCCTATTTTTCCCAGTGTATGAATTCCGCTATTAACTATCCTCCTGCAACCAAGTATGAATGCCGCTATTCACTACCCTCCTGCAAGTAAGTATGCTGCAACGATTCTTAAGCAAGTATGAATGTTGCTATTCATTATCCTCCTACAAACAAGAATGTTGCACTGATTCTTAAGATTATTACGGAATATTTGTAGATATGATATTCAATTGTAGATTTCAATTTCAAGGCATAAAGGAAATTTCAATGGTAGGGCTCGATCAAAATTGAGGTAATCAAGCTCAACAGAGAGACTCCAAGTAGTCACGTGGCATCCTCCATGTCTTGCCTTGTTGTTTTGGGGAACTGAGTAGTAAGGTGCGTGGCCTTCATGTGGGGTCCACATGGCATATGAAGTTAGTAGTTTATAATTTTGGTTTGAGAAAGCACTTTTGTCACTTACAATATCTGCATGGCTTAGAGGTGCCTCACTGTGAATCCAAGGGTGGTTACCCTAGGCTTATTGAATGAAATTCAAGCCAAGAAGGTAGCATTAACATAAGACACTGTGTTCCCTTAAATTAGTTGTGGTGCAGCTATAATGGTTAGTAAATGTAAACAACAATAAAATGTTACTATAAAAATGGTTAAATAGTAAATCAAGAAAGGGCTTATTACTACTACTTGGTAAAATATATATGACCTTTAGAGCGGATCAAAAGACGAGAAAGGCTTATTATAAATTGAGTCGTAATGCCATGAAGTATTGTATTTTTATGTGGTTGTTATTTGTTTATCTGAGGTGTGAAACCTCAAATGATACCATGATACTTATCAACAATGACACTGATCTTCAAGTAGGCACTGCTGATTCAAGCCCACCAGGAATAGAACAAGCATAGACATGCAAAAGATTGACACTGGATAAACTACTTACTCTGTTAATGAATCTAGTTATTCTCTTCTTCAGATAGCTGGGATCTCCCAATGAACCTCTCTGCCTCTAAAGAAAGCTTTGCGAATTCTGCGCATGCTAGAAGATCCACATCGATGGGTTGTTTACCAGACCTTGTAGCCATCAATTCCTCCTCTGCTTGGTGATACATTTGGTCAAACCATGCAGTAATTATAGGCTTCAGAGATGTCCTCAGAGAGTGCTCCAGAAGGGATCTCCGGCACTTGCACTTGAAACCCCAGTACTTGTGCCTGGCTTGGCGTTGTAGGAAGGGAAGGAGGGGATCCAAGTAAGGAGTGGTGATCTCTTCTCCTCTCTTGATGGGCTTGGAGGCATGAATAAACATGGTGCTTCCAGCAAACCGCTTGCAAGAGTTTAGGAGGCAAGAATGGTTAATGAAGGATGACAGCAGCCAAAGACTGTTACTGCATGAGTTAGCTCATTTAGAATCCCACAAGAAAACTAAATGTTTATTAAAGCTCGGAAATGAATTGAATGAATTTCTGGTGGGCGACTCCATAGGCCTTCATAGAATTTCACTTTTTGAAAACAACATAAAATAAATAACACAACCCATCAAGTTTCCAGGGCTCCGTAGTCTATTTCTATGGAAAAATGTCTGTCTTAAATCAATTTCCCCAAGTTCTTTTGAAAATATGAAATACCTCGCTGTATTAGATTTAAGCGAGATGCCCATTACTTTATTGCCCGAAACTGTAGGGAAATTAAGGCATCTGAAGCTCCTGAATTTGTCCCCCACAAAAATAACAAAGCTTCCTAACTCATTCGCTGAACTTAGAAGCCTCCAATTTATGGACATTACTCAGTGCCAAGATCTATAGGAGATTCATTCTGGAATAGGTGAGCATAAAGCTATGATACATTTTAATTTGAAAGGCTCTGAGAATTTGGAGTCGCTACCTGTGGGGATATCAAAGCTCGCCTACTTACACACGTTGAAAGGCCCTATATTCAAAAGGGAAAAATCATACACTACAAAGGCCATGCAATGGAGGGTTGCATTGAAAAGGGGAAAGAGAGTGAATGCCAAGGCCTGGCAATGGTGGGATCTGAAACAATTGACCCATCTCCAACACCTATTGTTGACACTTGAGGCACCTTCATCCGAAGGGGTATCATTCGACTAGAGGAGGGGACTTTTGGGAGCATGAAAAATATGCGATTCTTGTCCTTCAAATATATTAATTCTTCTGAATGTTCTAGTGGCGTGCTTGAGCTTCCCAGGGACATTCAAGTCATGACTACCTTGAAATTCTTCATCTAAAAGGTTGCATGGTGCAGGACTGGATCTTTGGGCTTCATAACCTCTTGGAGCTAGAGTTACATGGGGTTAATAGCGAGAAAAAAGAATATAAAGGCCTCGAAAGTATTCCCAATTTGAGAATGCTAAAATTATCTAACAACGACATGTGTGTTGAATTTCCACAGGAATTTGGAGAATGTAGGGTGTTTCCTAAGCTAGAATACTTCGTCATAAAAAAATTTAACAGTTTGGAAAACTTTCCCTCCTTGAAGGATGGAGCATTCCCAATGTTGAAGTCTTTCCAAATGAAATACTGCCAACGATTGAAAGATATCACCAAAGCATTGCAGAGTCTGACTAGTATTGAAGAAATAAGGGTGAGAAAATGTCCAATATGGGAATCTTGTATCTGGACGGACAGGGATATATGACAACTTTTTGAAGGTCGTCGCATCAAGTTGACAATAGACGGCTATACAGTTTCCTCGACATTAGATCAAGTTACGAATTCAAGATTCACAAATAATTTCAAACGAAGAGAAAAGCTAAGACACTCCTTGCTGGTATGCCAAACAACAGTTCTCTTCAGGGAGGCCGGCACCTCCTCAGCAGCAGGCGTGGTTGAACAGAGGGCCCTCCAGAATGACTCCACATAACTCTAGTTCTTTCCCCTCCAAGAAGAGTATTGTGGGTGCATAATGGGTGTTTAAGACGGTAAATTATATTTTGCAATCAAGTATTTTTTTTCTGAATCAGGAAAAACCATTTCTAGTAAGAAAGGTGATTACAACAGAAATTTGTATCAGTATTTCGACTAAAATCAAAGTATGTTAATTAGAGAAACTTCAATCTTAGATAGAGAAACATAGAAACTTATTGCTCAGAAAGCCCGAATTCCACATGGATGAGATTCTTCCATTCTTCCAGACAACAAATCAAAGAGGTGATATGGTCATCTATACAAAACTAATAAATAGATCTAAAAACTTCCAACGATCGAGAGAAAATGGAAAGTTGATAATACAAGGGACCCTGAAAATGGAAAGTTATAATACAAGGGACCTTGTGAATAAAGGTAAAGAAAACATCCATAACCATAAATTTGGGAAACCAAATCTAACCAAACCATAATTGATACCATTCAGTAAATACTTGATTGGTTGCAATCAAATATTTATTTTATTGAATCCAAACCATAGTTGGCACCATTCGGTAAATACTTGATTGGTTGCAATCATGTATATATCGAATGGTGTCCACTCTGGTTGGGTTAGATTTGGTTTAATTGTTTTACTATATGTTTTTGTTTATTAATCGAAGAATTAATAATTTTACTTACAACTTATAAAGATGATTGCCATTCACTAAATGATTATATTTCAAAAATATGCAACAATTCTAGGGAGAAGCATGAGCTCAATGTAGCTTTGAGAGTTTTTACTTGGTAGCAAATCTCCAAGCTACAGATATGCTTAACCAATTTTAGGCTACAGCAAAAGACATCACCACCGAATCTGTCAATTGATGTCATGCTCGAAACATTAAATGTCCTCTGTGATCTGATTCTCAAACTCGAGTGCGAGATAGGATTGATTCCTTGATTTTTATTTTTATTTTTTCCCCATAAAAAAAACACTACTTCTTTCTATTAAAAAATAAATATTGAACATTTTCAGTGTTCTAATCTTACATTTTTCTGTTATTGTTTTTTTAAATCTTCTGTTACTTCTTTTTACAAAATAGTTCACTAAAAAACAAAAATTGAATTTGCTGGCTTCTTTTTTTTCCATACATAAAATACTTTACCTATAACTTTTATATGTTGACTAAGAGTCCTCTGTATTGCAGGCAGTCAGGTTTAATTCATTATTTTGTAAGACCTAACAAATGGGGGAACTTATCAAAAATATTTATGGAGTTTCACGGCCTGTAACCTTTGTCTTTATCTATTGTCACTACAATACTTTACTTTATAGTAATTAGTACTGCATGCACTATAGTTTTAGACTTTTTTTATATTCTCATTACTTCCTCTCTTTCTCTTTATAGATTGTAAGTGCTGAACATTATGCATCTTGCAACATTGAAGTGGTAGGCTTTTTGTTTTATGGCAATCATTAAACATCGGTTTGGTCCAATAAATGGTGTTGATCCTGGATTATATCCTCCCCAATCTGAACTTGAAGTATTTCAGTTCCATTTCAAATCGGACAGTATATGTATTTATTTCTGCACTTATCAAAATTTTATCTCTCATTGAAGTGTTACGATCTTGTAGGGGTTTCCCTGTTTGGTTGCACGCCATACCAGGAATCAAATTGAAAAGACTAGATGGAAAAAACTGGAAGTACAGGACTTCTCAATTGCATATCTCTTAGCACATAAGCTCCCATAGCAACGTGAGGTAATAAGCATTTAAAATATTTTAACAATCTTGAAATGTATGTATGACTTCAAATTGAACTCTAAATTGTTGATGAATTTATTGAGACATACAATTTAGTTGCAGTATAATTTTGAAGGAAAATTTGACTTGTGAGGTTTCTGAAGATAGTACAAGAAGCAGGCCTTTATGCTCATCTTTGAATAGGACCCTATGCTTGTGCAGAGTGGAATTATGGGTATGTATCTTTATAATTTTTGTCAAAAATATTTGTGCAGTTTAATGGCCTGTAACCCTTGCCTTTATTTATTGTCACTACAATACTTTACTTAACAGTAATTAGTACTACGTGCACTGTAGTATTAAACTTTATATATATTCTCATTACTTCCTATCTTTCTCTTTATATATTGTCAGTGGTGAACATTATGCGTCTTGCAACATTGAAGTGGTAAGATTTTTTTTTATCGCGATCATTAAACATTGGTTTGGTCCAATAAATGATGTTGATCTTGGATTATATCCTTTCCACGAGGTTGAACAAGCCTATACAAACATCCATTACCCATTGCCTTTCAATCTTTTCAAATGATTACCTCTTGCTTGTAGTAAAATATTCCCAAAAACTCAGTTCCATTCACACTTAAAACCAGCTTGAAAACGCCTTGAACTCTTCTATAAATTGGCAAAAACAATGCCTAATTTCTCACTTGCAAAACATAACTTCCTTTTTCACCTACATATTGACATACATCTCTATGCTTCACATAACATGGAATCCATTAGCATAAGCGAACTTACTCAACTAGCAGCATTGTTTCTTTTATCACTTGTTCTCATGACTCTTTTGATTATGGACATCCTAAAAGTAGAAGCACAAAGGAAAAAGAAACCAAGAAACAACCACTAACAATAACATCTCAAACGAGGAGCATAAGAATATAGGACAAGTACTCGGCTATTAGAATATCCATCTACTGCTTCTGCCTGTACAACATCCATGCCAGGTAATAGAAATATTCAGAAAATTTCTGCATAGTCAACAAATTTTACCTTAACATAGGTAAATTTATCATGCATTGCACATGGGGGCCAGAACTGCCATAAAAACATGTAGAATTAGCTAAAGAATCTGTAGGCTGGAGATGCTATTACTGTTGGATTTGGTGTAGTTTATGCCAATGCAAATGTTCATCATATGATATTGTCCACTAACTGATTCAGATATTAAAATCTAGTTAGATGGGCGAACAATAATTCCTTTCCCTCACCATTGCAATTAACTTAAACTCTTTTGTTTTCTTCATGGACGTGGTCATATGGCTGACTGTCATATCCTTTCTTCTGTGCAAAGCTTTGTGAAGACGCAGTTGGAGGATCCATTCACTATGCAACAATGTACATTGAGTGCTATTGGTCAACACAAGTTTAGCGACAGAGATGAAGACAAATTCAAAGGTCGCTAAAATCCATGTAACTCGCACCATCCAACTTTGGTTGTAGCTTCAACATTTTTGAATAATGTGTTCATGACTATGTTGCCCTTGACCATGAATTCAGCAATTGTAGTACCGTCATGAAGAACACTTTCCATTGTGTTGGGATTCTTGATAAAGGCACCTTTGTACACATTTACACTCTGTTCATATTGAGTAAGGATTGAGTTTCATATTTATGAATCTTTCCATGTTTTACTCATCTTTTTCACAATGCAACTTAATGAATTAAAATGTCATTTTTTGTGTGTATGTTGCACTCACTTCTCATAGTGGTCTGAAGGGCACATTTCCAGTGGTAGTAGCATCCCATTTATGTTCAGGCTAGCAAGTCTCAAAATTAGGATCTCCACTTGCCATAAGCTTTTCATACTCCAGAACATCTTCATGATCATCATTCAAAGATACTCTATACTTGTCCAATTCATGAATCACAATCATTAATGGTAATTCCTTTTTCACCTGTGAAAGAATCCTTATTGCCACTTTTGTAACTTCCAAAGACCACCTTAGCTTCTAAATGCCTCAAAATAAAAGACATTGTATGTGTATCATGTCTAATATTTAGAGTGTTGAGCACTGCCCCTGCCATTGGAACTCCAAAATGCATTTCATAGGTTCATGGGACATTTGGAGTTACTACAACAACCTGCCACATTAATGAATAATATAACTTAAAGAACGTAGTCTAACATCATTTAACAAAACTGTTAAACCCAATAAAAAAGTGCGCCCAAGCATTCATTTTAAACAAGACATTACAGTTCATGCAACGATAGATATTGGTTACCAAGCAATCCCCATCCTTTTCAGTAAATAGCTGTCATGGCACAGGCAACGACTACAGATTATTTACTACTACAGAACCAAGAAGTTCAGAGCTATTGCACTGAACCACTAAACCTAAATCAAAGTCATTAATGTGTCTTACATTCTAAAATTGTCCACAGAAAAAATTGCCAACTTCAACAGAAACGAGAAGTTGGAGCCCGTCGCAATCAACTGCCAAAGCCTGACAATTGATCTCCTTTATTGTTTTTCCAAGCACTTAATTGGGTAGATGAAACACTTCCAATCTAACAACAAGATTTGATTTGTGATTTGACTCTAATGTCAAATACATCACTTAATTCCCAATTTGCTTTTGCTATCACATATCTCATTTTATTTTCGATTTGCCTCCTATGTATAGATCACTTAATTGCACCAATTGCTGACATTCCAAAATTTTGTCAATTTACATATCGAATTCCGCACATCACCGTTGATTTGACAGCTCTACCAGTTATTAAATGTCTCTCGAGCTTTTCAGCTTTTTAAAAAAGCTTTTGCAATTGTACAACTATGGTATGTCTTCTGATCTGCCACTGCTTCATCCATGACCTAGTCTAGGTGTAAGTTGCTGCAGAGTGGAAGTGTTTTCTTAGGTCTCCTTTCCTTACACAGCCCAAGCATTAGCTGTTCAACAAACGGTTCACAAATATTGCAAAAATCCCTACGACTGTGGCTCCCTTGTCTCTATAAAACCAATGCCCCAGCTGGTTTGAAGAAGTGGACATGGAATCACGAATACAATCTTTCATGGTGGTTGAACAACGCCGCATAAATTCAAGAATCATATTATGCTTCACGATTCATTCATTGGTAAGTACGTATGACTTCTCTTGCATATTCAAGGCATTATGAGTTCTCTGTATATCTTCGTATCATGTTATCAATGGAAAATAAGCCACTTCAAATTCACACTTCCACTTCAATTTCCACTAAAAGTGTGGAACCGCCATGCTAGCCGCTGCCCTTGTGTAATTCATAGCTACCCAATTTCCTTGATATAAACAATGCACCTGCAACTTCCATATAATCAATGCACCTGCACCTGGTTTATTTGGTGGATCAAGAGGAATAGAAATCTTCACAAATTTACCATGGCAAGAAATCTTCACCAACTTTTAAACAAAATAAAAAATATACAAAGGAAAAATAAAAACAAAAAACGATGGATGATTAATATCTTTCTCTAACAATCAAATATTTCTAAGCCAACAACAAACGATGAATTTTAACTGATTCGTTCGTTAAATTTTAAACAAAAATAAAACCAACCAGAAAATATAAAAAAGAAGAAATAAATTATTAGGTTAATATCTTCACTTAATAATCAAATCTTTCCGTTGCAACAATAAACGATCGATTTTAACTAATTTACATAAAAGAGAAATTGTTACTTTTTCCATGGATTAGCTTTGAGAGCCAGTGGTTACTGAGTAGATACTCCGTCTATACCGTCATCTTTATCTCGATTGTCAATTTAGGAAATAGTTTAGAATTGGATAGGGCATGTTTATTTCGATTTCTGATTCGCTCAATATTTGGCAATCAGACGAAATGGGCGCAGTTAATTATTTGCGGTTTATGTCGGTCTGATTGCCGGTGAATCAGCAATCTAGATAAGCTCACAGAATTAGAAGAAACTTGACGATCAATTTAAGAAATATCTAATAATTGGACTTCAGTCAATTCCATCTCATAAGATTAATAAAAATGAGATAATTTTTTTAACTTCAATCTTCTCCATCAATCTTATAGAATATTATGCGATAACTTAATGCTTTGGGTCTCTTCTCCTGAAAAAAAACCTAATGCTTTGGGGCTCGCTTGTTTCTCTAATTTTCTCCGTGCATGCATCAACCATTTATACCACTATTTGTTTTAGGAGTTGTTTATAATGCGATTTTTTGGAGATTTCGGTGACGGAATCTGGTGGATGAAATTGAGGTTAAATCTTGATTTGTTGCAGTTAAACTGGTTTTTTAACTGCATATTTGGATTCAGCACCGTGAAAAACCCTTGAGACGCTTTGATTGGGTAGAAACTAGCGATCAAACTTCGGGTTCCAATAAATTGCTGCAGAATTTTGACTGGAAAAACCCACCAGAAAAGCTTTCAAAAAATTACATTATAAACAACTGCTTTTCTTTAACCAATCATCCATTGTAACACTCTTCAGACCTGTATTGTGTGAGAGGCGATGACTCCAATAAGATGTACAACCTAAAAATTAGGTAGAAGAAGAGTGCGTCTCATCAAGTTCGTTGAAATCGAGGTCGACCATTCAATAGAACGAAGGTGATTACAGTAATTTAATTTAGAAGCGTGAGGCCAACGGATTATCATCTTTTTGATTTATACCAAAACTTAAGTCACTTCATCGTTATCGTAATTGGCGATTTATGCTTCACGTAATTTTCTTTTTTCCCATGATTAATTGGAGACATTTTATTTTGTATAAAATTGTGTAGGAGTTATGGTATTAATTTCGCTCGATTATGATGATGGTGGGAGATCGTAGGTTATTATGAATTAAAAGAAATAGAGATTTTAGTATTATGAAATAAAATGATTTTGGTTGTATGAGGTTTATATATTATTATTATGGGTTATAGTTAAACCAACTGTTCAAATTGGGGTATGATTTTATTTTTAAATTTTTACTTTTTTTAATTTTGAATTTATACTGGGATATAACTATGCTTTTTAATTATTAGGCGATTTAAATTCTTAACATATTGCTTTTTATTCTATAGAGTTAATTAGTATAAATTAGAATTTTATTTTTTAAATTATTATTATTATTATTATTATTAATTATAAATTAATATGATTTAAAACGATTAGTCTAATCATAGAAATTTTCTATTTTATCATGGAAATTGGAATATGTAATACTTTGTACAGATGATATGGATCATATTTATGATGGTTATCAATTCCACATATCTCAAATATGACACATGTGAAATATGACATTTTTAAAATTATTAATTCAGAGATATAATTAATAAAAAAAGAATAACTAACTTAGCCCATAATCTTATTCCTTGATCTATAAATACTATTATGAATATTCTAGTATATACTATAGAGGTTAAATCTTTACCATCTATCTTATAATCACTAATAATTAAACTAAAATTCAAAAAACCATATTCTGAAATAAATATATTTATCAACACAATCAATTAATAATAATAAGCTTTATAATAATAAAGCTTATAATCAATTAATAATAATGATAAAGCTTATGAATTATTGTATTATTAGTGAAAAAAAAACAAAAATCAAATAAATTATGTATGTAAATTTTAATAACGTATTAAGGGAGAATAATTTTTTATTGCGCTATTTTTTCCATCAAGGAACTTCCCTATAAATGGGGTGAATTATTATCAATGGCGAGACATATAACTAACATGTCCCTTAACACTACTATAATGGAGAACGAGGCATGCATCAAGTGATTAACGAGTCATGTCATTTAAAAAGCTTATCCTATGGCAAAGCAAATTATGAGAAGAAATCCTTCTCATCTTTTCACATGCTTAGGAATTCAACTCCACATGTATTTCAATTTATGCAAGGTAATTCTCCCTCGTGTTGTGAGGGATGTCTTATTTGGAGGCTACTTTGTTCCAAAAGTTCAAGCATCAATTTGTTGATTTTTGGAAATTTGGCTTAGGCTTTATCCGTGATTTTAATCATTTTCTAGAATATAGGTAAGCCACCACTTTTGTTTTGCTTATTAGTTCCTGCCTCAGCATGGGACTATAGCGATCGATATCGAGCAATTTCATATTAATTTAGGCGTACAGAACCATTTAACCAAAGTTTTAAATAAACATTTCATCGTTTTTTTGGTTTTATCCAAAGTTTTGTGTTCGAGGTCTTATTGCCGGGCTTGTATTAATTATACGGGCTACTAATCTATTTAACCAAACTTTTCTGATATTTAATTATACGATATTTAATTATACGCAGTACTAATTCATTTAACCAATCTTTTCGGATATTGCAAGACGTCAATGTGACATGCAAACTAACACATTTGCATGGACACAAGTGTCAAGTGGATCCGCATAACATCTTTATCTCGGTGAACGCGCTGCTATGGTATGTATCTTAGTTCAACCTGTAGTTTCCACTTCTGCAGCCCTAATAATTGCATTTTCTGGAAGCAGGGCGCTGAAATGGTCTGTTAATTCAATTCATGATTTACGTACACGGTATTTACTCTGATACCATAAAATTTCAATCATCTCAGAAATTGTGAGCATCATATATATTGTATTCGGTGTCTCTTCTTTGTCTTGTTTCAATGCATATTTCTTAGTTTTTCTTGACTTCCAATTATTTGTATTTTCTGTTATGAACACTTAATTAATGTTTTTTAAGTTTTCCCTAATGTTTGAGTTTACAAATTTTTGCAGGACATAAAATGGGTATGATACCATCTGTAAAATGATAAGAACTCAAAAAACAATTGGATGGCGGTGGCGAAAAATAATGAGGTACGAATAGTTCCATCCCATTTGGGTGAACTAATTTTTTTTTCTCTGATTTTAAGTACAGGTTGATCTGTATGTCAGAAAAGAATCGATTCAAGGATAGTATCATTAATTTGAATGTATCATTTTATTTGTAAGATTGGTATCTCACCTCTTCCGGTCTGAATAGACATTAGAATTTATAGATGTAAATTTTACAAACACAGAACTCTTTATGGTTTTATTTATGTTGTTATATGTTAATAAATAATTGTATAGTTCAGCGCTTTTTACGTTTATACTTCATTTCATTTTTGATTGGAATGGCTTTTGTATTTTTATTTATGTTGTTATATGTTAATAAATAATGGTATAGTTCGGCGCTTTTTACGTATAATGGGTTTCCTCTTTTTCAAGTGATGCAGAGAACGGCTCATGCAATGAAAAAAGAAAAGAAGCGGCCAGATTTTTGTGGGTTGTTTTTTGAATATTTTGTGGACCGGATTTTTGTGGGTTTTCTTTCTTAATATTTTGTTTCTGTTTTGTTTTTACTTGTGGTTCAGTGTTGTAGAAGGTAGCCCTCTCTTTTACAAATTTTTTTTGGGTTGCCCACCGGCCCTGTTTTCTCTTTTCGCTACTTTTAATTAATTGCCCGGTTTTTGTTCCGTTTGTTTTAATTAAACGCTACCTTCTTTGGAACCGTACATGCTGCCTTCTTTGGAACCGGGGTCCACTCCATCACAAACGCCAACACGGAACTATAGTCAGGTTATTATTGAATTAGTTTAAACTTAATATAATCTGTTTTCCCTTGAATATATGTATTGGTTCCTTCCAAATTAATAAGGCAAGAACATTTGTACTCAATGACAGGGCAATGACAGGGCAGTCACAATGCATGAATTAATGGACTAGTGACGAATTCAGCTTCCCCTTCTATGCCAGCCGCACTAACTTGGTGAATTCATTTCATTTCTTCTCCGCCTTGGCTTTGAGGTAGGCAACTAGACTTGTTTTAAGTATTTATTTCGAATATTCATATAATTCCCTTGCATATAATTTTTGCATAAATATATTATATTAGAAAACACAACATTCCGGGCGCATGGTTCACGTTGCCATAGGCCGTGTGTGTTCAGGATTTATGACTCTGTTAGCTCTCGTTAATATTTTGTATATTTAAAATCTATAATATATATTTCAAGTGTTTTAGGTTAAAATTTGAATACAAAAGTAAATTAGTACAGATTTATTATTTATATTGGTTTAATTTTTTTATATCATTTGCATCACATATTTAGAGTTCACTTATGAATAGAGCTCAGCATAGTTTTATTTTTATTTTTATTTTATATTGGTGTAATGTTTTTTTGGGTATCATTCTCTTAAAATATTAGAGATGAAGCCCAACATTCTTTTTATATTTTTTTAAGTTTTTTAATGGTAATTATGATTGGTAAGTTTTACTTAAAATTATAAATACAAAGATATATATTATTATATTGGTTTTCAATATTAAGACTGAATTAATATAGATATTGTTAATGTTATAGTTTGTATTAATATTTTTTTAATTTATATCCATAATAATGTATTTTTTATATTATAATTAAAAATATAAAA
>APFE031331165.1:0-13678 GCA_000404065.3 Pinus taeda | reverse complement strand
ATATAGATATATATATATATAATCTGGATTTTAAATTCCTTCTTCCCTTGATGACATACCATTCAACTTCTTTGATACCATCATTAATCTAGGCATTTACCAATTTTTCTATTGAATATCTATCATTAGTTATCAATACTGAATACCCCTTATGGTGTGTGGGAGACTAGCCCTATTCGCATAGAGCCAGAGGATTACTCCTCATCGAATGTTTTCTTAAATCATTCTTATTTCTAGAGCATTTTAAGAACCAACATTATTCTCGCACCATTGGTAATAAAATTTATGAAGCAAGTCATATTGAGGGATAAATTATGTCTATGACAACATCAACATTATCCATTCATGATTATATAGATCATTGATCAACCCTTGAATACCTTTCTCAAATAAATGAACATGTATGTGATAATGTTTTTAGTATTTGTAATATCAATCCACATAAAATCTATGTCGATTATTCTAATCCACCTGTATATTGTGTGTATAATGATGAGCAATTAACCTTTTGTCATAACCTTAAAATACTAGATGATTTAGGTACAAGTTCTGGTTTACAACCTATATGTAATTACAAATCCTTTCATATCGATACACATGAAGATATAATTGATTTAACATCCTTCCACAATAATGAATCTCTTTATGGTGGCTATATTGAGAAATGTATAGATGGTGCATTAGACCTTAGGGCTATTAATGTATTGAAATTTATGGTTATTATTTTATTTTTAAATTATATTATGACTGGTCTTGTGACCATAGAGGACAACCACGAGGAAGAAACACACATAAATTATTTTTCTAAACAAGTTACTGACATTTCAGGGTCATATTATTTATAATTTCATACCTGGATACATGATTTCATTGAACAATGGATGAGTGCATATTTTGAAAAAAAATCTCCAATTTATCAAACAAGCATATCTTAATAAGGCCTTGTAAATAAATTTTTCCCATGTTTTGGTAGTTGAGCATATTACTGTTTTTTATAAGTATGAAGCTTTTAACTTGCTTGCATTATCTTTATGATTTCTTCATAGTTTTTTTCTATTAAAACACATATGTATATAAATTGTTATACATAAATAAACCTTTACAACTTTGATTATTGTTGTAAAGTTTAGAATGAACAAACATGAAATATTTACACCTCAAATAATTTTTAATGATCATTGCAAGAATGAAATGTGAATTTATGAACCTTCAATATATTCTATAACGATGAGTTTGGGAAATGATATTTAAAGACTTTGTTTGTAAATGAAGGTTGTTGGGTAATTAGTTTTCTAATAGGCTTAGAACTTATCTTTCTAATGTTTTAAACTACATGATTGAAGCATTTTCATTTACCACATCCTTATTTCACTACATACACATAAATATCATGATAAAATGTAGTACATTATGACTACTAAAGTTATAGACACAAGGTTTAACCTTCACAAATTCAAATATTAAAACTCTTGTTGACCTAGTTAGTTACAATCACCCTCCATGCATGAGACCCTCCCTAATCACTGTGATGGTCTTAACTACCTGAAGTTAATTCTTTTTGCAATGGGTAATGTAGATGACTCCATTGAGGCTATGGACGCTCACTAGTAGTGGAGTGATTTCTATGGTATTGGGTCACCCCAGTGCGTGATCATCCCATTAGTTACTTAAAATTGTGGTATGATGACATCTCCACCAGAGCTATAAATTGTCACTGTCAGCAGAGCAAGACCAATGGTATTAGGACAAACCCTAGTGAGTAACCATCCCATTGTTAATCAATGAAATAAATCTAAAGCTTCTACATTTCACACTTATATGTGAATGACAAAGGATGAAATTTCTTTAATAAGGATAATGGATGACTATGTTAGGGCTATGGACGCTCATTGGCAGTGGAGCAATGTCTAATTTTGGAAACCTATGTCCTAGAAACAAAAGGAGAAATAAACCCTACTAAATAGACTCATGTTTTCAGTTGGACTTTATTTTAAAATCAATATCATCCTTCTAATCTTAAACTAGTACCATAATTTCTACAAGTTTTCAATCAATAATTGTAACAATGCAATTATTTTCATATGATTTTGAAATGCTTCTATGAAGGTGGAAACATATATTCAAAGATGGTCGTTATGAACTAAATCATTAAATTAATATGTTGGACATATGAAAAAATGTCTTATATATGAATAACCATTAAACTCATCAATATTTACATTCTACGGGTTTCATATGATTAATCCTTCTTTTATTCTTGCTATTGGTGAGTTAAAACTTTAAGATGAAAAATATATTCATTTTCTTTCTTGGGTTAGTCTTTATTTTTCATGTTTGGTGTTTCCTTTCCTCCCCTTGCTAACAAATGAAGGGCTTACTCTTAATGTAAATCAACTCCATGCTCAATGTGAAGGCAACAACCCTGTAGTTCTTGATACCTCGCATCTGAGCATCATCCCTAGTAGGAGCCAAATGTTGTCCCTAAATTAGACCCTCAATAGAAATAAAATATCTCTGTGGGTTTTGCCTTGCATTTCCTTCGTCATATGACTTCACTTTTTACTCCTATATCAAAACCACACGCTTGAATCATTATAACAAATATTCATGTCCACCTTGCATTAGATTTACTATTATAATGATCATTATAAATTATAAAAAGCATTATTGTATTAAATGAAAAATTAAAAGTCTTAATCTTAAATTAATAATTGCAAAAAAAATATAATTATAAGTTAAAAACTATTATAATAATTTTTTAATTATTAAAAAAAAACTAAAAAATTAAATATAAATAAAACAAATCAAATAAATATAAGTTAATTAAAAATATAAAAAATAAAAATAAATAAATAGATAAAATTTAATAATATAATATAAATCAAATTAAATCAAATCAAATAAATATGAATTTAATGAAAATTAAATAATAATAATAAAAAAATAAAATAACAAAATAACCCACTTACCTACGTTATTCTACACAACATGGGTGTAGGTTATAATATAAGTTTCATAACATATGCCCCCACGTGACCCAAGCTTTGACTTATTCGTAACCCGAACAGAAGAGGATTAACTGCCAAGCCTTTTCTCACCCAAAGAAAAAACAGAGTTGTCTATGCAAACTCTCCCAGCCATTAGATTTTTTCGAGCCCAACTTGCCCTCATTTCCTCTCTCCTCCAAACCCGAAAAAGTATGATATACATATAAATATATAAGAGAGATTTAAAAGTATCTATATATATGAGAGAACCTCAAGGTTTACAATTTATATATTACCATAGAAATTTATATATAATTTTATTTTAAATCATTTACTTAATTAAAGTTTATGTTGAAATATAATTAAATTTTAAATTATATTTTTATTTCATTTTTATTTTAAAACAAAATTTTGAACTCAAAAATTTTATTGTTTAACAAACATGTTTCACAAGAAGAAAACTAATTTGTAGTAGGGAGGAGTGTTGGGAATTAGTATGTGTTTCTAAAATCTGATTCAATTGTATAATGACTTCAGCACATTAGAAAAGTAGATTTTAGATTTAATTTAATGTTTTCAAATTCGAGAAATAAATTATTTTCATTAAACATAGGATTTTATATAGCTCAAAAATTTCATAGAATTTTATCCAAGGTAAGAATGAAAATGCATTTTATGAAGGAACGTGAATAATTTTTTGGGATAACCATACATTTATTATAGTTTTTATTTTAAATTATTTTTTGTTTTTCTTTATTATTGCAAGATTGTGAATTATAAATCGATTAAAGATTAGAAAAATTATTACAATGGATTTAAATCTGGACGAAAGAATACAACAAAGAATTATGAAGGAGATTGTTACATTTCTCAACTTCGAGGAGGATGTGAAAGTCTTCAAGTCGTTGTAAAAAATCAAAAATATTTCCAAAAATATTTGCATTTTAATAATGTAGATGGTTATGTATACCATTATTAATTTTTTTTATATAAAACCCCTTGAATTCATTTTACTGAGTGGGTTTTCTTGAGAGCTTACGAGACTTACATTTTAGAGTATTATTTTTTTTCAAAGGAACAGATAACATTTTCATTAAACTGTCTGGAAATGGGTCAGGTCCCTTACAAAAAATATATTTAATCTACTTGTATCTCTGCTTGCATTACAAAGGGTATGGACCTTCTTGCTACCCCTATTATTTACATGTATTATGTTTATAAACCTATAGCTATAGATTCTCCAAAAAGTGCCATTATAGATTATAAAATGGTATTGCATATATATAAAGTAAAAGTACTTTTAGTTGCTTATGGTTGGCATCATCACCCACAGGCTCACCCATAGACTTGTTCAAGTTTTGTCATTCCTTCATAGCAGTAGCATTAGCTTCACCATCACCACCAACCAAAACCTTCACAACAACATCCTCGCTGCAATCAACTTGGTGGCTGAGGGATTTCCAACCCCAAACACCTCCTTTAAGACTCCCACCATAGTCGTCTCCACTTTGATTTCTATATTGTTAACCTTTTGATGTACACTCAGAACGTCCATTCGCAAACCTTCCATTGTTTTTTGCATAAACTCCCAGTCGTTACCCAATCCTGACAACTAAGCGTAGATGATCGCCATATTCTTGTTTAATTCTTTGATGATTTCCTTTATCACATGTTTGTAGTACCCCTCATTAGGCTCTCCATACCATCATTCCCCACGCCATTGCCTGAGCCTGAGCTACAAGAATGATAACCAACCTTGCTAACATTCTTTGTTGATGGCATTCTTGCAACAATCTCCTTCTGTGCAACAAAGAACTTGTGATTTGCTGACCAGAGCTAGTTTAGGTATATATCGAGCTAAGCCACCCTAACATTCATTTCCATCCTGTCCTTAATAAATGTGGAACGGTGCAGGGCCTTATCAAATTATATACCTTCCATGTTTCTCCCCATCCAAGACCAAAATCTCGCAACAATGGTGTACTCTTCCCCTATTGAATCAATTATATTGTACAAACCGACGAGAATTTGATGCCTCATCACACACTTGTCATCGCACATGACCTATCGTCTAATAGCACCACAGATGTGGGTTAAAATACCACCTACCATCCCAATATCCAAGATGCGAAGATACCTCGGGTAGTCGTCCAACATAAATACCACCACGTAGAGGTGCCTAAGGAAGAAGGCCTCCTTAACTGCTTCATAAAGTTCTAACAACCCATACCCCCAACGTACAACATCGACCTGAAGCCATTAGCTAGGGGATGGGACATAATCATATTTTGTTATTTATGCATATTGTACCCAGACCTAATATAACCCCACCTTTTCCTGAGTGTCTACCACTAGTTGTTGGCTCAAAACATGTGGAATAGATTAACTTTGTCAAATATTTTTAACATGTATATTATTCTTGCCATCATTAAAGAAGTTTCATCTGCTAGATGGAAGCCATTCCCAAGAAGTCTAATGCATTTTTCAATGATTATCTTGGAATCGCCTACTATGTTCAAGGAGTTGACACCATTGTCCAAACATATTTTTAATCCTTTCCATAATGCTAATGCTTCCACCTAGTTGTTAGAGGTGACCTTGAGTCCCCATGCATAATTGAGTTATGTTTTTTCTTAGAGGTTGATTATTACCCCCCACTCTAGCCTCCCTAGGGTTACCTTTTGACACGCCATCAAAATACAATTGGATTATCCTTACTTTCCTTTGCCATTTGATGAAATTGTCTCCATTCATCCTAATGCAGAATTTTGGGATTTCAGTGGATCTTAAACGTATGGGTTTTGGGGAAGGAGGGACAAGCCTGAGCTAGCATTTTTTAGAGCTACTAAAATCTTTCATATCCAGAGCATCATATCCCAAAGAAGAGATGACTTCAAAAAGAAATGACACACCTTTAATTACAACTATTTCCGAGCTTTAATGAAGGTTTTGGAAGATAGCTTGATTACGACACAGCCATATCGACCAACACATATGTTTAGGAAATGTCATCCAGTAACAATGAAGCAAGGGATTAAAAGAGAGAGATGGTTTATTTCCCAAATGGACAAAGATGTTGCTTCATACATTTGCAAAGTGGGAAATATGAGCAAAAGGAGTAAGGCCATGGTTCCAAACTTTCAGTGACAAAGGGAAGAAAAAAAACAAATGCTTGACTGATTCCTCTGCTTGGCTACACAAAACGCACTAGAATGGACCACTAATTTTCCTCTGTTTTAAGTTCTTGGCTGTCAGGATTTTCTTGTGGACTAGTTGCCACTAGAAAATGTTAAATTTAGGGATACCATCACCATTCCAAATTTTCCCCCAAAGAGGGGAGGAGAGAGGGAAAGGTGCGGGATTGGATAAGAGAGTGTAGCCATCCTTGACACAATAATTTTTTGAATCTCCCCCCTCCCCAACCTAACATGCCTATCCAACTTGCTCAATATTATTGGAGCAAACCAATAAAGGCTTCCAATTAGCATATCCCACTAAACTTGGAGATGATCAGGGATTTCCAGAGAGAGCCACCCACTCCACATGTCGAAGTCATCCCAACAAGAGATGTCTACAAGATGAGAGAACCCATGTTCCATTAGCCATCTAGATAGAACTAGGTCTATACCATTCGCACTTTCGGATCCAACTTGAATGTGTTTCCCATTTTCAGGGAACCATCCTAGGTGATTTAGAATGAAAGAGTATGAGGCTTTGCATAATCTCCATATTTTATGTCCTTTCATTTCCCAGGATTCAACTTTTGGTCTAGTGAGATGGTTTTTTTGAAAGTATTTTCTAATGAAGGTTTTTTTCTACCACTCATCAGAATCCAAGAGGAGCCTCTAGTTCAATTTTTCCCCAACGCCAGATTCATTAGTTCAGAATATTTTATTTCCAGGCCTCTAAATTTCATAGGTTGTTTAGCCAAATTCCAATTCACCAGATGAAATTTTTTCTCATTACCCTTTCCTCCCTGCCATGGAAATTTCTCGATAAACTTACTTATTTGTTGATTGATGTATCCTAGAGCTAAGAGGTCAACCCCAATATAAATTGGAAGAGAAGAAAGCACTGATTTAATGAGGGTGACCCTTCATGCCAGGTTGAGCCATCTAACACCCCAGGAATGCACTCTATTTCTATTATTTTGAAAAAAATCCCCCCATTATTTCGTTGATGATTATTTTAGGAATATTGGAATTCCAAGGTATTTAAAAGAAGAAGAATGAATCCACTGAAATTCTCAACAATCAATCAATTGCATTCAGAAAATTCCTTTGGCAATTCCATCCAATTAACTAACATTATAAATTTTTGGTCATACCCCCAGAATGAAGAAGGAACCCATCTAGGATTTTTTTGAATCTTGAAGCAATCACTAAGGAAGATCCATCAATTAGGATGGTATTATCAGCAAATTGGAAGTGGTTGATTTCTCTAACATTTCGTGCGACACTGAGCCCTAGAAGAGATCCATTATGATTCCCAACCTCAAGGTTGCAACTAAGATATTTTTCCATGATAATGTAAATAAGGGGAGAAAGATGGAATCCTTGACGCAATCCTCTTAAGGCTGCAAACAATGCCCCATGGTGCCCATTTATGAGAGGAGCGATCCAGGGAGATCCAATGAAAGCTTTGATCCAAGATATAAAGTCAAAATTAAATTCTAATTTCTCCATGACAAGAAAGAGAAAAGAGTGATTTACTCGATCGAATGCATATTTTGTGTCCAATTTGATGACCATTCCAGCTTCTCCCTCTTCATGACTTGAATGCATTAATCCCTGAACCAAAATGATATTGTCCAGAATATTTCAATGTTCTATAAACCCACCCTGGTTCTTAGAGAGGGAAGTAAGGATTTGATTCTATTGGCAATGATTTTCATCATAATTTTATAGGAGTTTTAGAGAGAGATGGGCCAAAATTTGGAAAAGGTGGTAGTAATGGCTTCTTTTGGAATTATAGAAAGGATGGAAGAATTGGTGCTACTCCCCAACTTATTTTTGAGCCTGGTGTAGTTCAACATTCTAATAATATCTTTTTTAATGACATTCAAGAATAAACGATAAAATATTATAGAGAAACCATCTGGTCCTAGATCCTTCTCAGGTTCCCATTGCCAAATAGCATTAAGAACTTAATATTGAAGAATTACATTAGAAATAGACAAATTAGAGATGGAGAGACAAGTTGGGGAAGGTCCTGGAGGAAATAAGAAGCCCCAACAGAATAAGGGCGCTCCTGATTGAGTAAAGAGTTCAAATGGTTGAATGTTGCATGTTTAATTTCAGATGTAGTGCTAACTTTCAACCCACTCGCCACCTTTAGCTCCTTGATATGGTTCCTATTCTCTCGAGCCATTGCTTTTTTTGGAAGAAAGAAATAGTTGAATCTCCAACTTTCTACCATAGACAACGGGATTTGAGCTTCCTCCGATTTTCCTCCTGCCTACTTAGACTGAATATTTGAGAGGAGAGGTCTTTTTCTTTTTGAATGTGTAACTATTCAATATGACTTTCCTCTATCGTATTGTAGTGCTCTTCTAGCTCTTCAAATTTTTCTATCCTTTTTTTTCCTAGAGGCTGATAGCTTTCTTTAAGCCATTTCCTTAGTCCAGTCTTGATGCTTTTCAGTTTGGATTTCCAAACATAGGTGGGAGAGCCTTGGATTTTTCAATTCCAATATTTTTTAATCATTTTCTCAATTTTTTCAACTAAGCACCAATATGCATTAAATTTAAATGGTAGTGGCCCAACATTTTCAACCTTTTCCATGGAAATCATAATGGGACAATGATCAAACTCTCCAAGGGATTCATTATTCAAGGAGAAATCAAGCCCACTAAGGAGCCAATTGTTGTGCAGCAAGAATCTGTCTAATCAAGTAGCGATGAGATGGACACCAACCCTTTTGTTTGACCTAGTGTAATTCCCCAACTTGGGCTTGATATCAATTAGATCCCAATGAGCTAGGACTTCCTCCATTCTATCTCAGAAGTGGTCCTGGATTGAAGAACCATCTCTTTTTTCTTAGGCATTCAGAACCATGTTAAAGTCCCCTCCCATTACATTGTTAATGTGAAGGTTCCTTTCCTTTAAGATCTCTAAAAAGGTCCAAAAGTATTCCTTGTCACAGTGCAGAACTGGACCATAAATGTTTATGAAGGGAATTATGTTCTGAGTCTCCTTTTCTTTTGAAAGAACCATTATCTATGATTTTGTCTTAATTTCCTCTATCTGAGTGAATTTATTTTTCAACCAAAATATTATGATCCCTCTGGAATCTCCCCTTGAAGGTTGAGATGATCGAGAGCTATCATGTGTATCACTCGATGTAAAGGTCATATAAATTTCCATGGTGTAATAATATGTCTCTATCTGTCATAGTCTTTTAATGAGTCATTTTTAGTCATATGACGTAATTTTTACCCCCACTATGCATGGGAAGGATGATGTAATAATTTCTATATTTCATTCGTGTATAAACAATTGGTATAGCCCCACTTGGTTGGGTAGATGAGTCAAATTTGGTATATCCCCACTTGGTTGGGAGATTGTTGTATGTATGAGTCATTGGTAATAGGAAGGTCATACTCACATAGTTGAGTTATAGAGTCATGTTATTCTTTCAGAAAATATTTTTGCAGACTCTGCATGTGCTCACAGGCAGCATGGACGGTATAGTGCATCTCAGCATGTACAAAGGGGGAGTTTGATCAGAGAATTCAGAATATGCCTAGGGGCCATGATCAATGTTCATATTCAGCAGTTCAAATATGGAATTCTTCATTTTGGTGAGCCATTTTCCCTTGATCTCAAAAGGGGAGAATATCTTGGTCCACCCTTTTCCCTTGATGTCAAAGGGGGAGAGTATCTTGGTGTTGCTTGATATATCTAATAGGTTCTACAGCTTGAAGTAATCAACACCAATATCATTTCCATCAAGTCTAAAGGGGGAGATTGTTGGCATTATGATGAATGTGTTGTACTTGATGGCAACCCACTTGTAGCAGAACAAGAATATGGTAACAATATGAATCTATAGGACAGATCAGAGGTGACAAGATGATGAAACATAATAATGGTCAAATGTATTGAGGTAGTCTGTGTTGTCCTTGATAATAAGTGTCCTTAATAACAACCTATTTGATGAATGGACTAATGAGAAAGCTATAAATAGGATGAGACAGAATGCATGACAGTTGCATTTATAGATGTGACAAATTGTAGGGCTTCAAAGGAATCAGTTCAGAAGTGATGTACGATAGAAAATCACATTATAACATGACTATTCAGAGGTAATAGAGTAATGGCAAAGAATAATAGGATGATGGAACATAGGACTTCATATCAGAATCAAGAAATTGAAGAAAACAATGTTTTCACATATGTTAAGTTGTATACGCAAGTTCACTGTACAAAAATTAGCGTACACAGACAAGTTAACAGAAGAAAAAAAAAGGAGCATATACGTATGCATGAACTTTCACAGAAGGAAAAGCGTGTATGGGATGGAAAATCAAGGTTTTGGTCCAAGTTATTGGTCTGAGGTTTTGGTCCAAGGTTTTGGTCCGAGGTATTGGTCTGAGGTTTTGGTCCAAGGTTTTGGTCTGAGGTATTAGTCCGAGGTTTTAGTTTGAGTTTTTGGTCCAAGGTATTGGTCCGCGGTTTTGGTCCGAGGTATTGACAAAGAATCTAAGTATATAAGAAGGATAATATCAAAATTCTATGTGCACAAGTAATGAAGATCTTATGAAGTGTTATATCAAAAGAAAATATGCATGATATTGGTTTATGATGCTTTGCTTGATCTAGACTACGTATGCACTTGAGTGTTTGATGATGGATGAGATCTAATAATGGATCAGGATCATAACGACTTATCATTATGTGATCTAATAATGGATAGGCTAGATTTGAATGCTAACGAATATTTTATCCTTTATATGTCTTAATATATGTATGCTTGAAGTCGGGAATGGCTATGAAGTTATAAGTAAGTAATTTCATATATATACGTTGGTTTGTATTGGTGAAGGCGCGTATACATGCTAGTTCAACATTTCCAAGTAGCATATGCAAAAGAAAAGTTTGTTGTTTAGAGATGATAGATTGATATGATCAGTGTTTTTGTTGCTACTATCTATTTAGAACTTTGTAAATTGACAGTAGATCTCCATAATGTCACTGATTGGTACAGTTTGTGGTTCATAGGTTTTATGATTCAATATCTTTAAAGGTGTACATAGGTTGGGCTAAAGGAAGTAGCGTATACATGTAAGTTGGCTTCATTGAAGAAGCATATACATTCTAACACATGAATTTTGATGTTACAGTTGGCTTTGGTTGTTGATGCAAATAGATCTGTGTACTCGCTACAGTGATCTGTCCCAGTTGATTGGTTGAATTTGATTAAGTTTGAATGAATGGTTGATTCAGTTGTGATTGTTTAATTATGTATGTTAGAGGTCTTAGTGAATGATTGATTTAGTTGTGTTAGAGGTTCAATGATTGTTTGATTCAGTATGTCAGAGGTTTCAGTGATTGATTGGTTCAGTTATGATTGATTCATAGATTTGATGATTCAGTTTTAGTTATATTAGAGATTGAGTTTTAGTGATTGGTTGATGCAGATGTATTTGATGGATGTATTGCAGTGGTGATTGATTTTGAGCTTCAATGTTATTGATGGGTACAGTGTGAAAATTTGATGAAATGTGGCCTACATATTGTGTTGTTGTGTACCAAGAGTATCCAGTATGAAAATTTATGAAATTTGGTCCCTGGAGGATACTTAGGGTTGGAGCCTTCAGTAAGGAAGTCAAATCTTCCTGCCGGTTGTGGCTAGTGATTTGATTAGGCGGTTGGAGCTCCCTTTCAGAAGCAGCTAAAGAACGAGTGAAGGTTGGAGCCTTCTGTATGTTGGCGCCTATGTACTAGTAAACATATCTGCTAGTACAAGAGCTAGGGGGTTGTAGCTCCCTTCCAGTAGAAACTGGAGAACGAGAGAAGGTTGTAGCCTTCCACAGGTGGGTTCCTATGTATTGGTATGAGTCTGCACTAGTACAAGATTCTAAATTGATTATTATTTATATTAAAAGAAGACAGAGACAACAGCAGCAGGTGGTTTTTCTCCTGCATTGGGTTTCCACCTTAAATCTCGGTGTTCATGTGTGTTTCTTATATGTAGTGGTTTATTATGTTATTACTGCACATGGTCACTTTTTAATGTTTAATAAAGTATTTATGCAGTGATTAAATATCAACATATGATGAATTAATTAAATCATAAGTTCACTAGATATACATTGATTGCCTTAAGAATAGTTGCATGTACACGCATGTTCCCTTCACTGAAGTAGCGTATATAAATCTGATTATGGAAATGAAAAATTTATTGATTTTTAAATATTGATTCACCCCCCCTAGTATTATTCCCAATAACACCCTCATGCCATATTCCAAGTATGAATGTGGGAACTCAATACAAAAAAAACCAGGGTTTCCTGGAGACTAAACCACCTCCACCCTCATGCTCCCACGATCTCGCTAAAATTAGTCAGAGAGATCACATAAGAAAACCAAGACATAATAAATAGGGTTTCTAGGAGATTAAACCACCTCCACCCTCATGCTACCATGATCCCACCAAAACCAGTCAAGAGATCACAATTCCCAAACAAGCTTGGATGCCTTGGATTTTCTTCACCAATACCTTAAAAACAAAATCCTATCTCCACCCACATATCAAGGGCTTCTGGGAGATTAAACATTCTCCAACCCCAACCCTTGGGGATTTTCCTAAAACCACCTCAACTGGTTCTAAGACCTTCTGGAAATTCAAATCTCAACTAAGAAAAGAATCCCATCACACCGTGGCTATCCAAAAATGGTAAGGCAAGGTTGAATCCACTATAAAACCATTAAAAACCCATTCCAATGGTAACAAGAGAACCAAATACACAAATGCATGTACCATGCATTCACAAACTAGCTAGGAAATCATGCATGCAACATGAAATGTGCAAGTCTTCCTATCGAAGTTGCTTGATTCAACCTTCATTGTGTCCTTTGCTTGCTTTTCCAATGCTAGAGTGCTCCCAAAATGCTATCAGCATGTCATGGTATGATATAATAGAGAGAGCTCCAAAACTGAACTAACAAAAGGTTTGGAACTAATCCTCATAAGAATTTTTATTATTGAGGCCTCTATTTTCTTCAATTTTCCTCTCATGCAAATTTGTGACCTTTCATCTCCCTTTTCTTATATTTTCCTTTATTTTCAAGAATAAATTCCAATTAATGTCTCTTTACATTTGTCAATGTCTTATTTCCTTAGCCATAATAAACTAAAAGTGACACCCACTAGGATGTTTTTCCCAAAATTCATCTTGGAATATGTGTCCCGTGACCTTGGTATTATTTTGTCTTTGTTGAATTTTATTACATAAACTATAACCTGGTGTTGTTAAAAACCCCTCCCCCTTAGGGGAAGACTTTCCATGTTCTATGACACCTATGACCAGCAAGACCACAGAAAACCAAAACATACTGCCCCTGGAGCTTTATAACTTAGCTCAATGCGGTATTTACAATCAACAAACTGCTGAAAAGAAAAACCAACATGACAAACATGACAACATGACAACCATATCACTTATTGGAGCATTATAACACAACTCA
>APFE031331158.1:6332-54028 GCA_000404065.3 Pinus taeda | reverse complement strand
TGGAAAGAAGCAATGCAAAAGGAGTATGATGCCCTCATAAAGAACGACACTTGGAAGCTGGTTGATCCTCCATTTTGAACCAAACCAATTGGCTGCAAGTGGGTCTACAAAAACAAGTACAAAGCTGATGGCTCACTTGACAAGCACAAAGCTAGGCTTGTGGCAAAAGGTTTTGCACAGAAGGAAGGGGTCGATTATGAGGAAACTTTTGCTCCCACAGCAAAATGGGCCACCATCCGGACCCTCTTTGCACTGGCAGCTCAGAACGGTTGGAAAGTCCATCAAATGGATGTAAAAACTGCCTTCTTGAATGGAGATCTAAAAGAAAATGTTTTTATGTCCCAGCCTGAAGGATTTGCTGTGAAAGGACATGAACATAAAGTATGCAAACTTCTGAAGTCCTTGTATGGCCTCAAACAAGCACCACGAGCCTGGTATGAAAAGCTAACTGAGCATCTTCTGAAACTCAACTTCAATCATTTTGATCTTGATGATGCAACTTTATTTGTCAAGAAAGTTGGAAAAACAGTTGTATATCTTGTGGTATATGTAGATGATCTTTTAATGACAGGGAACAATAAAAGCTATATTGCATCCATAAAGAAAGAATTGGGAAAAAGTTTTGAAATCACTGATTTGGGCTATGTTCATTACTATCTTGGCATTGAAGTAACCCAACATCCAAAATCCATATTCTTTCTCAAAAGAAATACATTGGAGATTTGTTAAACAGATTTGGCATGACAGAGTGCAATCCTCTTTCTACTCCAATGGAACAAAACTTAAAGCTCACATCTATTGAAGGAAAGGAATTTGAGGATGCAACAAAGTACATACAGCTTATAGGAAGTCTCATCTATCTCACTACTACTAGACCAGACATTTCATTTGCTGTTGGAATCCTCTCCAGGTTTATGCAAAAGCCTTGTGAGGGACATTGGTCTGCTGCAAAAAGAGTTCTAAGGTACTTGAAGGGAACTCAAGACCTTGGAATCAAGTATACACAGGTAGACGACTTCAGCTTGATTGGATACTCTGATTCAGACTTCGATGGAGACAAAGAAACTGGAGTATCTACTTCAGGATATGCTATGAGTCTTGGATCAGGAGCTGTCTCTTGGAGATCACGCAAACAATCAGTTCCAGCAGATTCCACAACAGAAGCAGAATACGTGGCAGCAGCTGAAGCAACGAAAGAAATTGTGTGGCTCAGAAAAATTCTTGAAGATTTGCAGGTAAAACAAGTACAATCAACTCCACTCATGATTGACAACACCTCTGCAATAAAGTTGGTCAAGAACCCAAAGTTCCATGATCGTACAAAGCACATCAATACTAAATATCATCTGATCCGACATCATGTTGAGGCCAAAACAATCCATCTCCGTCATTGTTCCACAAATGAGAAAATTGCAGACATCTTCACCAAAGCACTTGGAAGAGAAAAGCTTGAAAGATTCATAACAATGCTTGGACTCACCAACATCCCTTCAGATTAAGGGGGGAATGTTGACACCTAATCTTCTGGAATGTGAAAAGTCATCAAGAAGATGAAATGATCAGTCATATTCATGTATATAACAATAGCTACCTAATGAAATAAACGTATCAGTTTTTCTGGAGTTACTCCTGGCCTCACAGAACCCATAATCACTGCCTCTCTTGTCATGTGTATCCAAGAACCTACCATCTCTCATTGTGTCATTTGTGTCCAACCTGTGTTGTCCATGAGACCTACTATGCTATCCCCCATTAATCCTTTCTTCTTGCCCATAACTGATCTGTGGTTTTCACTGTCTCTGTAAATCTAATAAGGTTTGATGGATAACTACATCGACTTCTGCTTGCTTTTCCTGTGCCCTAGCAAATATTTCTTGCAACTTAACGATCTTGTCATTATCTACCTTGCAACTTTTTATTCCTTCCTTTAGACTTCTTAAGGTATTTATTATGTCAAGAGAGTACTCGTCCCCATGTTTCTCAGATGATAAGGAGGGTCACATGAACTTTAATCCACCATTCTACTAGTCATCTTTGATCTTCTTCTTCCTGCAAACATACCATGTCAAATAACCAATTATAAACATAATCAACATATCTCATTGAAGTTCAATGGAGGCTATGTCATTTGCAAAATCAATCCAGATTAGCACGATATGTGTGTGTGTGTATTCATATCAACAAGTATTTATCATGCATGCTAACATTAATTGCATACAATGAGCTCATGCATGACAACCATAACCATGACAATGTATGCATAACAACATGCTTATATCCCATTCAGCCCAAGTGTTGAACCATACTTTAATACCAATCTGTAATGACTCCTCCCTAACATTTACCCGCTTTTGCAAACCCTCTGAGTAAATTTGAAGTGGAGTGCCATTATGACATGACTTGACCTTCAACTCACAGACATCCCTCAAGGCTTACAGGACACTCAACGGCCAAAGAACCACCCCAAGTGACCAAAACTTGAGTTTAAGTTATTTTTCTCTGACCTAACACCCCAATTGGATGGACAAGCCTGTAAGGGTGCAGTTATGACCCTCTAGCCACATCCACATCATAGCCTCCACACGGTTGCAACCTAAATCCTCCAGTTCAGAGGGTGCAATCATGCGATCTAAGCCACTTTTCCATGCTAGCCTCCATACCACTGTCCTGAACTGCATTTAACTTCTCAGAATGATAAATGACACAGTAAAAAATTTATTCATTCAAAACTTGAACAAAAACTAGACCTAACTAGGCCTAACCATGACAGTCATTTCGACAAACATATGGTGAACATGTAAGCTACAAGTCATGAATGCATATTTGATAATAAGGGTTTTTGGTCCATCTGATTATCATTAAGAAGGCCTAATTCCCTCTCATACTAACTGCAATAACACTTGTGACTCCGTGCATTCATCAACCATTCATATACTTATCAAATCCTACATAAGTCATAGTTAGAGCGCACATTACAAATCCATGCTTATAAACAACATATAACTAGATTATTAACCATGGAAAAACAACCATAAAATCATCATAATAACAACTACAAGTGCTCATATATTACAATAGGAAAATAACTTGTATTAACTTGTGCAAAAGCAACCCAATTCAAGGACTTCCACGTACCACCTGACCACATTTTGGGTTGAACCAAATCTTTCTTTCAGCCAATCAGCCTTGTGCCATATTCCAAGCATGAATGTGGGATCTCAAGACATAAACTACATGGGATGCCCAAATATTAAACCATCTCCACCCTCATGCTATTATGATCTCGCCAAAACTGATCAAGGGATCACGAAGCCCAAGCAAGCTTGGATGCCTCAGAATTTCTTCACCATTACCTTGAGGAATTTTTCTGTCTCCACCCACCTATCGAGGGCTTCCAAGAGATTAAACCACCTCCACCCCCAACCCTAGGGAATTTTCCTGAGAGTACCTCACCCAGTTCCAAAATCTTCTAACAAACCAAATCCCAACCAAAAAAAATCCCATCACACCATGGTTATCCAGGAAATGGCAAGGAAAGGTTGAAAACATTGTCAAACTAGGAAAAACCCATGCTAATGACAACAAATGAGCCAAATGAAAAAATGCATGTACCATGCATTCACACCTCAACTAGGAAATCACACATGCAACCTGTTACCTGCAAAATCGTCCCGCTGAAGTCGCTTGATCCAACCTTCCTTACTTGTCCTTTGCTCCCCTTTCCCTTCCTTTGATTTCCCTGTCCTTCCTTTGCCTTCCTTTCTCCAATGCTAGAGTTCTCCAAGAATGGTCAAAGTGTGCAAGATTGAATGAAAGCCAAATCCAAAACTGAAAAAAAGTTGTGAATTGGTCCTCAAAAGCCTTTTTATCATTGAGGCTTGTTCTTCATTTTCCTTAATTTTCCTTCAATTTCCCTCTCAAGCAAATCTAGGACCCTTCATCTCCCTTTTCTCCTATTTTCCTTTATTTTCATAAATAAATGTTAATTAATGCCTCTTTCCTTTTCCAATGCCTTTGCCAATTTTTGTAGCCGTAATATACAACAAGTGATGCCCACTATAGAGTTTTGTTTAATTACTTGGAATATGTGGCTCGTGACCTTGATCTTATTTTGCATTTATTATCCTTTATTACATGATATTTTAACTTGGGGTTGTTACATCATGTTGTCTAATTGTCCTCAAAATTTTTATAATGAAGTCCATGGAAATGACCTCCCATTTCCACTCTGGAATCGAAATTGGTTGGTTCTACCTACTAACAGTACAAATATCTCGCAACAAATTAAGCCACATCTTTCTCGAAGTTTACCTAATGATAGAATTTCTTAACTGTTGTCAATGTCTTATGGTATCTTGAGTGACCTAAATACGGCTTGACATGAAACTCCCTTAAGATAAGATTCTTGAGCTCACTGTATTTGGTGCATAAATATTGTTCATGAATCTAACCAAGCTATTTGTTGTGAGATGATTCATTTTATCCATATTACCTTCACCCAGTTGTTGTAACATGTGCCTCAGCTACTGATACCTATCATCATGTTGTCTTGCCTACAAGATCCGCTCGTACAACTCTATCCCATAAGAACTCACTATTGCAATATGATTCACCTACATTGTTCTACTAAGATAATCTACAACCGAGTTCTCGTTTCCCTTAATGTATCTAATATCGAACTCAAACTCACTGAGAGTAGTTAAACATCTGGCTTGCTTTCCATTCATATTAGTTTCGTAAAACAAGTACCTCATACCATTGTGATTGTAGGTTTTAACCCCGTATGAATATTACCTGCATACGAATTCTAAATCACAGGAAAAATAAAAAATGCGAGAGCATAACACATAAAACACGTATACACAGAGATTTCCCACTGGATCCCAAAACTGGGACTACCAACTTGATTTTTTCATTATGTTCCTTTCAATGTTACAATACATATTTATACATGCCAAAGCATCCAATACCAGGGACCAAAAACCATAGGTAGGTTCGCTCAACCTAATATAGTGTCCAAATTTCTTTTCCTGGGGCACTGCCCCGGACCCGGTAGAGGGGGGTTGCCCGCCCCCCCTTTAACCCCTCGGATAGGGGGCGCTACCATCCCCTGCTGCGCAATCGATGCAACGAAGGGGGGGTTCTACCCCCCCTCTAGCCCCCCCGTTCACTACGTAGGTTAGTCGTGGAAAGAATATAACACAACCCAACAAGGTCGTCGTAAAAGAAGTTGTATTTACAATATTTGAAGATTCTGTAGAAATTTCAGACGCAACAATAATAAGGCCGGCTAATTCAACTGACTGTTGAAGATAGGCATCGTCTATATGGCTTATCAATGTAGAGGTTAAAGCTTCTAGTTTGCCAAAAGTATCCAACACAAGTTTATCTAAATCTGGATGTATAAGCACCTTTTTTAACTCAACGAATTGAATAAAATTAGGGTCTAATATAGTTTCATGAATTGCATTTTCTGATTTAGTTCTAAACAATGATAGGTCAAATGACAAATCAAACACAATATCCTCTAAAGTTGATAATTCCTCGGGGAGTGAATTTTCTTTAACTAACTGGATGCTACTTGCTTGAGTTTCTACCTTTTTAGGTTTTCTTAAAATTCTGTCAGGGTCATCCACTAATGTAGCAGGGTTTGGATCTGGATTTTCCCTGGTATAGTAAGTCTTTTTGGGAGCCAGAATTTTAATTTTTTAATTTTTTTTTGAAATTTTGTAACAACAAATCTAAAATGACCTTAAGGGTGCAAAAGATGAATTTTAAGGTTTCCTTAAAGTTTTATTACATTGAGGATTGTTCCCTAGTATGGTCGCTAATATGTTATCTCTCCAATATTTCTCTAGAGTTGTTAAGAAAGAAATGATTAGGGGTAACCACAAACCTACTTTGGATGTTAGGATCTAGCCTTCCTAATGCTTAGAGAGGGCTCTATCTTTATGATTTAACTTTGTTTTAGTTATTTGATTTTATGCTAGTTATGATTGTACTTGGGGTTTGATTTGGATTCGATGGTGAGATCACTGACTTAGATGGGTAGACAGATTTCTTTTACCATTGGGTTATGGGGTCAAGTGTCAAGACAAACAGGACTGGTGCAAGTTCTAAAACTAGTGTCTACAGGGCAAGGTAGCTGAGTAATTTCAGGTCTTAAGGTTGGAATGATGAAGTTGGTATCAATAAGATCCAAGGAGAAATTAAGGGTTCCTTAGGCCGGATTATGAAATAAGTGAAAGAGGTCAACCGGGATAGGAGATTAATTAAGGATTCTCAGATCCATATATCAGAAGAAAACATAGAAATGATTAACTGTTCAAAACAGAGTGTACTTAAACAGATTCTAAGATAAATTTCCAGTTAATTCATTCACTTTAGATAACATGTAAGTTTGTGAAATACATAAGAAGATAAAAAATTTGAAAAATAAAATACTTCACTGTAATAGCTCAACACATGAATCCTGTAATGCAATCTTTTTATTACTCAGTCCAGTCTGCTGACTTGAAAAATTGGTACAATAACCCTAAGGTTTTTTATTAATACAACTCTAAAAATGTCTAGCAATCCACACTCAATACTTCGAATTATGAAGTATTTATACAAAAATAATTTACAAAATATCCCAAACTGTCTTGGGAATTAATTTAGGAGAAAGAAATATCTTCATGCAAGAAGATAGACACATATATTCAACTGTTGTATGTTGTCCCTGTTTATTTGGTTGTGCTGTCTTTATTCTCTGATATTTTTCTGTTTATTCTTTGCCCTGTTGTTGGTCTTCATGCTGACTGTTCTTTTACTTTGATCTTTCAACTAATACACTTTCACTTGATACTCTTTCATCTGGCTGATCTGTCATTTCTCTTTCACTATGCTATTTTCAATTTTAGTGTGTACTTTTACAACAGGTCATTTATATTTTCCCATGTGTCTGCATCTTGTAATTGAATATTTACCATTTTCACGTAAATTTCATCTCCCTCTGTATACTTGGATAAAGTAGGTATGTTCACAAAAAGGTGTTTTACCCCATGCTAGAGGTAAAACAGGTTCTCAAAGGTCTGATATAGAACCCTTCCGGTAGGCATTCCCTTCATAGAAGAATTATTTACCTGATCTCTGGCCACCTCTCTGATTCTTCTGTTGTAGTCTTCTTTTGGCATCAATTTATCATTTATCACCAAGCGATTTGGCAACCCTTTCTGCCTTGGAGCATCAAACTTTACCATGAACCTGTTTATAACTAGTTGCATGGTTTGGCATTTATCTTCAAGGTTTAGCATTAAATTTCTCTTGGTGAGCACATTTTTTACTTCTAATATGGTGCTTGTGCTGTTAGGTATTTCCAGTTCCTACAATTCCTATTTTTTTTTTGTAGTTAAGGAAATGGATTAGTCTAGTGGATTTTTCTAGCACGTCTCCTAGTTTAGCCTTAACTCTCTGAATGGCTTCTATAGCGTCTTTCACTAAGTCATTCTATTCAAAAATTACTTGAATGGATGGCCAAATATCATTGGCAAAGTCAATGATATTGGCCCATAATTGTTCCTTAGCTTGGCCAAGTGGCTCCTTTAATGTTAGCTCTTTCTCTAAGCTCTTTATCCTTTCATTCATTCTAGTTTCCTTCTGTACTTCTTCTTTGTGCATGTTTATTGTCATTCTCTAGACTGGTTATCTTTTCCTTAAGCTTGTTTGTCCTCTATTGCTTTGACCAACTTGCTTGCCTCATCACCTGGCTGGGCCGTTGCTGATGTCAAACATGTTGCCGATGTAGATGTTATGGAATTTGCTATTGCTGTGGCCAGTGGAGCTATAGGAGCTAATGAAGCTGCCAAGGTGGATGGTACTACTGTGGTGACTATTAGAATAACAGTGGCAATGGCAATCTCAAGACTAGCTTGTTTTAACTGTATCAAGCTGTCCAACTCTTTCTACTGATCATTCAATTGGAGAATGAGGTCCATCATCTCCTCCTGTTGAGTTTGACTTTCCAAGACTTCTTTTGTCTGTGGATGCTCTAAATAAGGTAGTTTTAATTACTTCTTCAAAGTAGCAATGTCCTCATTCTTTTTCTTTATTAGTTTCTCAGTGGCTTTGACATCACTTGGATTATGCCCAAGCTCAATTACCAAGCCCTCCAGTGACTTGATTCTGTTGTCTTTGGCCTATGTGGAGGCCTTTTCCAATTTGTACGGTGCCATAATGTTGTCCAATGAACTTTGAAGCTTGTGTGCAGTCATGGCATTACTGGTCATGGTGGAATAGATCATCTCACCCGCCTATTTGTGAAACTCAATTTGGTCTATGGGGTGGACATCCCTGGCCAAAACCTCAAAATATTTTTTCCTATAGTTCATTGATGATCTTGTCTGTTGGATTGTAGGTTGCATGAAGGTCATCTGCATTTTACCTATTTTGATGTCAAAGGCTGACATTAATCTCCTCTGATTTGTAGGTGTCTACTTGAAGTATTGAGCATAAGCTTGGGCCTCTTTTTGTAACTGATCTGAAACTGTTCATCTGTGATTTCCATGGCTAAACTAGAACCATCTTCCCTGGTTCTCTTTGCATTTCTATCCTCATTTGCTGGAGTCTGTAATACGGGAGGAATATTCATTGGTTCTCCTAATTCTAGAACCTGTAGCAAGGAGCATGTATCAATCTATTTTTCTACATCAATTAATGTATTCTCTACATCAACTACAATATTTTCCATGTCTATCTAAGTGTTTTCCAACCATTATGATTGGTTGGCAAATCTTTCAATGTCTAGCTTGGGATGATGGATGAAAGGACCCAATTTGACTTTGAGCCTAAGCTTATTTATGACTCCACGAGGGTCATATTGCCACATAAAACTGTTCTTGAATTTCATTTGTTGGAAAATCTTGTCAGCCTCTAGTCCAACTTCCCTAGTATTACAAATGGAGGGGCCCAATTGATTTTTCATTTTGAATTGGGTCTTTTTCCTAGTTGATGGGAAATTTACTTCATCAGAATTTATTATTTGCCTAAAGTATTCTAATGAAAATATCCTCATGGGGAGGTATTTGGGTAGTTTGTAAGGGGAAAGTTGGCATCCATATATCCTTATCTCTGTGTGGTCCTAGTATAGATACCAGTCTCCCACATTACCGTTCTTGGAAAAATGTAAAACCCTTTTGATTTCCTGACTGATCCTTGGCTGATAGCTACTGGTTAGCATGTTTATGACAGGATGAACAAATGAATCAATGAAGTGTTTATAAGTAAATAGAGTGGAATACTTTTGGATCAATGGTGTCCAATAAATGACTGATCTAGGATTGCCTTTGGTGTCTAGCTTCTGAATGTTGACAGGGAATTTGTCTGATTGGTAGTACAAGAACATATGAAATAAAACTAAAGAATACTTGAAAAATATCTCATTTCGTAGTCTGATGAATTGTTCATGCATTCTATCTGCTATGAACTGAGCATAGTTTTACATTATAGCAGGAGGCTTGCCTTGGCAAAAGATGGAAAGGAAAGCAAGGACAACCTCATCCACATGTTCATCAGAGTTGTAGCCCAAAATGCAGGAGAGCATGGTGATGATTTGTCTGCCTCTCTCAGAAAAAATGGTGGCAGCATATGGTGGACTTTTTGTAGGAGTATGACACTCCTCTATGATGTAGGTTTGGAAAATTTGGTCTATTCTGGGAAGGTCTAACTTGGGATAGAGGTCTAGCAAGCCTTAAATAGACAGTGGGGTCTCACTAGGGCTTGGTTTGACTTGCAGCATTTGGTTAATGGATTCTGCAGTGATGGTGAATAAAACTTGTTGGTCAGGGGTAACAATTGTTCTTTGACTGGGAATGTAGCAAGCTTGGCAGAAGTGAATGATTTTTGGGAATGGGTGAACTTCTGGGAACAAATACTTGGAAAAATTAGACTCCCAAAGGTGAATGTCATCGATTTGGTTTAAAAATTTGTCCTTACTCCAATAGTGGAGCTTTAGAAGGTAGGTAGGGGAAGCATTTTCCTTAATTTGAAAGTCTTGGTTTGCTAGGGCAAGGTGGTCAATATCCAGGTGAGGGGCTTGCAAAGGTCTCACATCCAGAGAGGTTTGGGAAGCCATAATTGGGTTTTCTAAATTGAATTAGGCTTTTAGGGGTTTTAGGAGTGATTTTTAGAGGTTCTGGCACAGTGGGAGGGTAATCACAATCTGTAAAATGGTTTGGGATGTAGAAATAAGTTTATCTTCAATTTTAGGAAGGTTTCTTTAATTAATTCAATTAATTAACCACTTAATTACAATTGTGCATTTTCAATTCAAAGGTCGTTCTAGTTTTTTCCAAGAATACCTAGAAATTGATGGTTTGGCATGCAAACTAAGTTCAATGGTGAATGCAAAAGGTACTATGGCTTCAATTGTCAACTGGTTGCTTCAATTGGGTATTCAGAGCATCTTTAGGTGGCAAAAGGTTGTCAAATTCGTCGCAGAGGTTCAGGGTGTCGCAAATGGCTAAGCAGCCGTTTGCAGTGAAAAACAAGTGAAAAGAGCAATTTGGGGCTTTCTCGGTCTTTTAACAGGTAATGGTCACATTTTGGCATGGAAATAATTAAATGAATAGTGGGCAGTTTTTGGTTTAGGTGGGAGATGGTTTTGTGTGCCATCGACTGCTTTTGGAGGGTAGGCATATTTTTCACGGGCAGGCGATCTAGCTTGGTGCCGCCACGTAGTAGAATAGTGCCTAGGCAAAACCATGAATCTCGCGTGCTCTCAGGCTGTTATCAGTCGGATAATGAATCCGCAAGATATGGCTGTATACCGTCTAATCTGGGGATAGGACATTGAAGGGCTATCGTGCAATTGAGTTACATGGATGGAATCGGGAAAGTGATTTGGTGGGGCTTGATATTTAATTACAGATAATTGTAATTATTTAACCAATAATGTCAGGGTTTTCAATATAATCAAATGGTTAATGAAAGGTAGGACCATGGGTTATGTGGCGGGGGTTTTTTAACTGCACTGAGGGTTGGTGGTTTAACAAGGGTATTCGGGAAATATGAAGCAGGGATGTTAATTACATAATGGGGGGGGGCATAAAAACTTAGGATAAGGGGGTTTTTGTGGGTTTTTGAAGGGGAAAGGGAAATTGATAAGGGGGTAAAGTGATATCTGTAATGGTGAATGGGTTTCATACTAAGGAAAGGGGTTTTGGGAAGGGGGGATGATTTTTGAAGGGTAATTTATAGGGAAATGTGTGAAACCAAGGGGTAAAGGTCAAATGAGGGGGAAAGGGTATTTATAAGTGATGAAGGGATAATGGGGAAATTAGCAAATAAGCATGTGGGGGTGTAGTGAAATGAGGGGAAATTAGTAAACATGCTTAGTGAATATCCTTTCTTTTTCACAAATCCTCCTACACATGAAACATAGGATTAAGCATGATAAATGTGCTTTTGATTTAGCAACCTTGTGCATTTGCAACATTTCTTCTACCTACCCTTTATTTACCCTAACATTTTCTCTTCATTGATTGGGTGCATTTGAGCTTGCTAACCCTTTATTTCCTTTCCTTTTGATAAGAAAATTATCTAATTCTAACCTTGTAACTTCCAATGGCTAAGATTAAACTGACGAGTTCATTCTTATTCTCTACCTAACTACTGATCTGCCAAGGTTAAACAATTTTGCTAGATCTTTATTATTTATCTATCAACATGAAATTTAAAGCATGAAAGTGTCATGATTAAGCTATTTGACCATCATGGATTGTGGCATTTTTGACAAGCTGCACACAATCTTATTTTACAAAGTAAAGCAAAAGGAGTGGAATTTGAATTTGCACACTTTCATGATCTATTTTTATCTCTTTTTTGGGGTTCATATCTTTTACTTTTTTGATCCTTTTTTCTTTCTTTCTTTCCTTTAATTATTCTTTTAGGACATACCCTCTTTACATTTTTTAATTTTTAATTTGGAAAACATTTTGTAGAAAGCAAAAGTATGTACAATATGACAAGACTAACCATAGTCCATTCAAAATTATGAATCCTATTATTATAGGACCCTAATAATGGCTCCACTTGGGGATGGCATTTCCTGGTGAAATGTCAAGAACTTGAAGATTAGTAGCCTTTGAATCTTTTACTGTAATTACCTTGTAACCTGTTCCTCTGTGATTCTTCTTTATTCATACATATGATGGTACATCTTTCAAAGCTCAGGGCCTTCTCTTCGGGCTTCAACTTCAAAAGATCACAATCCAATCCAATCTACACTCTACAATGTTATATACAATGAGCAAATTAAAATGAACTATTGTTAACATATGGATAAGTAGTGCTTCAGCATTCTACCATTGACTGGTCCTCCTAGTTGATCTATTCCATGTAACTATCTCAATAAAAATGCATTTTTACCTCTATAACAATAAATGATTTAAGGGCCTTGCCATAGGGAATCAAATTTTCCATGTTTACCCTTCTCTTCTCTTCTATAATCCCATTTTATCACTTTATCACCTATGTAAAAATCATCAGCTTTGGTTTTCTTGTCAATTTTTTTTTTTTGATTTTATCCTAGATCACATGTGAATTAACATAGACTTATTTTCTGGTTTGTTGCAAGTGTATTGTTTGATTTATCCTCCTCTAGATATCATTTGGTTCTACTTGCAACTCTTGGATGATTTTCATCACTGGTACTCCTAAAGAGGATGGAAAAACAACATCCATACCATATACTAGCTGATAAGGAGATGTACCAATGGACTTTTTAGTAGTCAGTTTGTCTGCCCATAAGGCATTGACCAAATTTTTGTTCCATGTCTTCTTGTTGTCTTCTAGCAATTTTTTGATGATAATAAACAAGATTTTTATTTAAGGATTCTGCAAGTCCATTACCTTGAGGGTAATAGGCAGTGGAATGACCAAGGGTAATGTGATATTTGTGACAAAAGTCTACCATTTTCTTGGATTTAAAAGCAATTGCATTATCAGTAATGAGTTTTTGGGGCATCAAAATCTAGAAAGGATGTTGTTCTCAAGGAATGAAATGATGACAGAGTCTGTGTCTTGTCTAGAAAGGATGGCTTCTATCCATTTAGTGAAGTAATCAGTGGCTGTCAAAATCCATTTATGCTGGGCTGAGGATGTGTGAATTTCCTCAATGAATTCTAAACCCCATTGTTGAAACGACATTTCTGTGGAGAAGGGTTTGAGAGGTAATGGTAAGAGTTTTCTTTTGCCCTCAAATATTTGGCACTTGTGACAGGAGGTCACATGTTTCTTGACATCTGCAAAAAGGGTGGGCCAGTGAAAACCTGCCCTTAGGATCTTATCAACAGTAGTTTTGCAATATAGGTGTCCTCCACAATCTCCTGCATTAAATTCTTTCATAACTTTGTCAGCTTCATCTTTTAGTAAATAATTTAATAGAATGCCACCATTATCTTTCCAAAATAAGGCATTATCTATGATACAATATTTCATTGATTTAATTTTCAAAAATCTGCTTTTAGTTCTAGATAAATTAGGAGGAGCTTGTAAGTTTAGTAAAACAAATATGATATCTGAATACCAAGGTGAATCTATGAAAGCTTCACTGATCTGTATAGTCGCCATTTCTTCCTGGTCATCCAGGGCACCAATGAAATTTATATCTAAGGCTTGATAGTTTGATTCAGTCAAGAGTTTAGCTAAACCTTGGCCTTTGATAAGTTTTGTAGGCTTTATTTCTATTTCATATTCCAAAAATAGTGCCAATCCATTTGCCTCTGTTTCCTTCAGGCCCATCCTGTGTCAAAATGTCCTTTACTACTGAATTTGGAACATAAGCAATGATGTGTGAATACAAGATGTACACTTTGAAATCTTTGATATCTTTCACTAAAGCAAGTGCTTGTTTTTCCATTATGCTGTACTTTAGTTTAGCATCTCTCAAAGATCTTCCAAAAAATGAAATAGGTTATTCATAACCTTGATTATTCTTTTGCAACAAGACTACAAAATTTGAGGAGCATTAGGTCTTCTAAACTATTGCCTATTTGGCAAATCAAATGAAACATTTCTGGTAGTAGATGGTTTTGATTCCATCTTCAACTTAGACATATGAGTAGTCAATGATTTTACCATCTTGGTAAGCTCATCTAGCTTATGATCTATGTCAGAAGTTCCTGAAGTAGAAACTTTAGCTTTTTGCTTTCTTTTTTCTCTAGTCAATCCCTCCTCTGAGTCTATTAGCCGCTAACATATTTGATTCTACCTATAGTGCATTGTCTTGCATTTGTGACAGTGTATAATATCTTCTTTCTCTCAACAATAAACAAAAGTCAAGATAGAAAGCACCATCATAAGTAATTTTAGCCAAAGCTTCAGTAGGCTTGATTTCAGTAGGTATCTTGCTATACATTTTATTGAATCTCTTAGAAAAATCAGAAACTGATTCTCCTTTTCTTTTGATTGCACCAAATTCTATGATATAATACAAAAAATCTTTCTTATCACCCCATTTTCTTAAAAATGTATCATCTAGGACTTCGATTCCAGTGATGCTACCAACTGTCAAAGATTTGAACCATTTCCTTACATCACCCTCAAGGCTCTGAACAAAAACTCTCATCCAAACATCTTCATGCTCAATGTCTAGATTATTAGCATAAGTATAAAAATCAGCAAGATGTTCTTCAGCTGTTACCTACCCTTCACCATTAAATTTAGGCATATACTTGAGATATTATCCTGCAGGTAATGCATTCATAGGCTAAGGTAAAACTAAAGGAGCATACCTAGCAACAACAATTGCATCCATTCGGTTAGGGGGTGGATTAGGACCTGCCATGGTGTGAGTTACTGGGATTTGTGGAATAACAATTTGAGGATTTTGAATAGTAGATGAGGAAGCACCAACACTCGATGTAGAGGTTGTTTGTTGACTAGAAAACGAGAGAGGTACAATTTTCTTTTGTAAAACCAGGAGACAAAATTTGCTGTACTTTTTTAGGGACTTGGTTTTTCAAAGGAGAATATGGGTTTGCCCTTGTCCTAGCCTTTCTTGGAGCCAGAAATTCAACAATGGAGTCACCAGGTGTAAAGCAGTCTAAAAAGACGGTTGGAACTGTACACCTTAGAACCAGACTTGTAACTTTGTCATTTACCCAAGGATAAACTTTAATTCGCCTCCCCAGCAATAGCGCCAAAGATGTTAGCGTAAGGAGTTACTCGTAGACTGCAAAATGAGTAAGCCTTACACATCATGGTTTCATTTCAAAATTTAAAAGGGTTTTTGGAGTGGTGGGATGACTTCTAAAGGATGTTTTGAAATGATTGTATTCCTTTTTAACTTTCATGCATTTGGCAAGCTATGGCAAGCATAAATTGTATATTTAAGTTAGTAGTATAGGGGAGTAGAGGAAAGAGAACAAGTAGCTGATAATTATCCTAAGAAATTGAGTATCTTCAGACAGTCACTTCAACTACATAAAGTCTTGTAGAAAACTCTATTTTTTGACAAGGAGAATAACAGTTAGAAAGTAGGAAAACATATAAATTATTTCACAAATCCTTTGTGAAACCTTCACTAACGATTTCTACTTAAACTCATATTATGATTTACAACAAACTGGATAGTAGATAAGTCATCATTAGATCCTCTTAATGATTCTCACTCATACTATACTAGCTGCTATAATTTATCAATTAAAATATTAAAATAGGCTTGATAAGGAAAGCAACAATTAGGAAGTAAAAACAGGTATAAAGTATCTCACAAATCCTTTGTGAAACCTTCACTAGCAAGTTCTACTTGAACATATATTATAATTTATAGAAAACTGGAAAGTAGATAAGTCATCATTAGATCCTCTTAATGATTCTCACTCATACTATACTAGCTACTGCAAATTTATAATTCAAAAATTTGAAAACAAGAAATAGACAAACCACACATTAGATATGACTTGAATCACAAAATCCTCCAACATAAAGTGTAGAAAAAACTATTTTATTAAGCTGAGTCTTCAGGTGAATCAAAATCCAACTCTGAAATGATATTTACAAAAGATATATATAGGGAGAGAGGCACCAACTCCAACTCTCCTAAATTGGTGGTTCCACTATTTCCTGATTACATGGGTGTCTTTCAAATATTAAAAACATCTCCCATCGAATTGCAACAGAAAATACAGGTTTAGATGAGAAGAAGAGGAAGAATGACACTTTGCTGCTGAATTCTCTCTTTATGGTCTTGACTATTGAATGACCATATGGGTTCATTAAATACAACCTTCAGCAGCCTCATAACTTTCTCATATCCATCATCTTTTTATCCATCTCGTTATGAGTTGTTATCTTCCAAAACTGGCCTAGAGGTTTGCTGTTGACAGCTGTATATTTCTATTGAGACAGGTGCCACTGGAAATTTCGGAAATACTTGTAATAGCAAAAAAACTGGAAACATTTCTGACATTTTCAGTAGGATAATGTTTCCACTTCAAAACTTTAAAATAAATGCTTTAGAAATATCTTTCATTCCATGTGAGCTGCAACTTCTGCAAGCTTATCCAATTTGGTTTTAATTCTAGCAGATTTAGACCTTGTGATTTTGGCTGTTTCTTCTTTGATGATGCCCCCTCTCTTTTCTGCTTCTTTTTGGATCTTTTTCCTTTTGGAAGGCTCTGATGGCTGGTCCATGGGAGCTTTACCTCTTTGCTTCTTCAAGGATCTTCTGATTTCTGCAATTGGGGGATCCTTAGTTTGCAACTCTGTAGGCTACTCTTCTATAACTATTACTTCAGTCAACAAACTAGGATTATTTAGGGCCTTTGATTTTAGTCTGTATTTATTCTTTTCCCTAGTATGTCTTTTCCTAGCTCCAACAACTAGTTTTAGCTCTTCTTTCTTGTTTTTACTAGTTCTTGTATACCCTACTTCCTTCAATATCTCCTCATCAGAATCAAGAGGATGGTCTTCTTCTTGTTGTTCATGTGCTTCTCGAATTTTAGGAAACACCTACGCTTTAGATTTCTCTTCAACTACAAGTTTTCTTCTCCGGGTTCTTATGTAAACCTTAGGAAAGGGTCTAACACGAGGAACCCTTTTTGAGATTTCAACTTTCTGGGTAGACGAGATTTCTCCTTGCTCCTTTTTCTTTTCAGATTTAGCAGCTAAAGGCTTCTTTTTGCTACTTTTGGCACCTATGCTCACACATTCCCTTCTTGTCTTTCTTTTGGAGCTTCCTTCAGCTGACGCAATTGATGTCCTCTTTGTCTGAACCCCTATTGAAGAATGTTTAATAGTTTCTTGGGGTTTTGGTGCAGGTTGGTCTGCTCTATAAAACAAGAAATGGTCCCAAGTCTGGTTCCTTTTTTTCAATTCTTCTTAAACCAGAACCTTGATAATTGCCTGATGATACAGGTTGTACTATGATGCTTCTTGATGTGTTTGAATCTTGGCTGCCATTTTGGTCAGGCTCTTCAATATAAAATAAGGTAGATTAAGAGTCGTAATACCTACAAAATGAAACAAAAACCTCACATGGTAAAGAAAAACTACTGTATATCTTCTCTCACAAGTGAGGAAAATCTTATCCAGCTCTACTCTTTCTTCCCATTCTTTCTTCAGATAATTTATACGAATTCCTTTGGCCCAGTTGGGATCTCTTTATTCATCTATGATAAAAGCATTGAGATCTCCTCCTATAATAATCTTTCCTTTAAACCACTTTTCTACTTCCCGGGGAAGGTTAAAAGTCTCTGCAATTGACTGTTCTGAAACCTGCAACTAAAAACCAAACATGGTAGGTTCCTGTCCATTGAAAGTTTGAGGAAACTCTCGGGCTACATCTTGATGTGAGTCTCCTAAACTCTTGCAGAGTGGATACCAGCTTGCCTGAATAAACAACCTTCTGACCTTTGGATTAGCATCAACTAACTCAGCTCCTTGGGGTTCAATTATCTTAAGCTTTCCACCTTTCCTAGACTCTGGTGCCATAGAATATCTGCTTACTGGTTATGAAGAATAGGTGTGAAAGTGTGGAAGCTTACCCAACAGTTGTTGCAACTATATTGAATAAGGCTGCCTGAAAATCTGGGATGTGTTCTTAACCTCCTCAACCAGTGTCTCCTTAGCTACACTTCAGAAATTCAAAATAGTGACATTTCCTTCACTTTCGAATATTTTAGATGAAGTTATGGTTAAGTCTGCCATGCATATAATCCTTCATGATTACATAAGGTTTCATGCCATAATAGACAACATGTAGTTGTAATGATGAAGTCAAGTTACTCTGGAGAGTCCAATTGATCTGCTATAGGTGGTTGTACGAGAATATTGCAAATCTGGAAATTTTCCTACATTAATTCAAACTGGCCGAAAATTCTGGTAGTGCATTACACGGAATAGAAAAATGACCGTCAGAATTCAAACAACTGGCTGAGACTGACACTGCAGACACACTTAAGATTTTGGGAAACACGAGTTATTTAAGGTGGGTGGGGTAGACAACGACTAGCTATGGCTGTGAATGACACCTAGCAAACATGATCAACCAAAATGATCAATCACTACCACTTGACTTGACTTGGATTTTGTTACCTATCCAATCACGAAACCTCATGATTTGGATTAGATATTCCACCATTATGACACATTGACAATCGTAAAAGGTTGCATTTTTGGCTTTATTTTAAAAAACGGAAAACACTACTAGAAATTCCTGTAGCATTGATTTTTTTTTAAAGAAAACAGGAAATAAAACAAGAATGGAAAGACTGTCTGAAAAACAGGGGAGAATGATTGAATGAGAAAATTGGGCGCTACCGGAAATTCTGGTAGCGTTTTAATTTTTTTTGAAATTTACAAAATTAATCCTAAGAAATAAAAACTTCAAAACCTACTCATGACTTAGCCTAGAACTGTGCTAACACCTCAGGAACTACATACCACTCAGGAGATTGCAAACCACCCTAGGTGATCAATCCCTGAGCTAGAACTCTTTTTCACACAGTTTACCTTCCAACCACACCCACAAGGCTGCATACTTGTGGTTGGGAGGCTATAAGTGCACTCACAATCTTGTCTGCATGTGGTTATGACCCAATTTCCTTAGTTCATGGAATGTAGTCACGAGATCTATGCCAAATTTTCAGGCAAGCCTCCAGACATTGATATTATGTGCCCCAAGAGTTTACCTTCTTCTGGACCAAAGAGTGTCTTTTTGGGATTTAAGGAAATGCCAAATTTTCTTCATTTAATGAAAACTCTTCTTAGGTGGTCTATGTTGAAAATGGCAACAAGAAATGCTAAATATAGAAGTGCTAGAAATATCACTACTATGAATAGCAATTTGGGTACTAGTGCTGGATTGGGCAACAGGGAATGAAAAATGGAAATGCTAAAAATATCATTCTATTTTTAGCAGTTTAGGATGGATTCCTATTTGAGTCAGTCCCTGGACTAAAAATAGGAAGTAAAATTCGAATTTGATATTAACAAAACTTTGTCAAGTAATTAATTAATTCATCTTGAGTTAATTAGTTAAGGAAAATCAAACTTGAAGTCTATGTGAGGACATGCAACAATTTATCTATTAATTGAGGAATTTATCCATCAGTTAAAGAGATAAGGAAGAGTTGTAATATTGAGTTGTAATTAGTTGGCTCAGTTAACTGAGTCAAGTCCAGTTAGATTAATTTAGCAGCTTGTTAAATTAATGAGAGTTCAGTTAGTTAATGCTTGCATGCATGTAACTACTGTATTTCTGATAGCTGAGTATTCACTCATGGATAACTCATGCATGTTAGTTCAGACATATACCCAGTTGAGATAAGAGAAGGGACAATGTACTATCAGTTGGATGAATATTTTTCCTATAAAGGAAGCTTATCTGTGATGAGGATTGATCTCCTCCAGGACTACGTAGTTGGATCAGAGGTTAGTGAGTGTGTGAAGAGGTTAATTCACACAAGTGGCTGCATTGGATCCCAATCAAAATTGCGCAAAGAAATAGGAGGCTTGGAGGGCAGACCAGAGGTTGGATAGAGGCCTTTGACTATTTATGAGCAGCAGAGTTATTGCAGAGAGTGCAGGATAGCTTTTGAGCTGATTTGTTTTATAATACTAGTTATATTTCCACTTGTATGATAATACAGAGATGGGGTTTTAGGTTGGTGCTTTCCCCGGGTAAATTCTTCTGTGTTATGTGCGATTGATTTCTCCATATCAGTTACATGTGTTCTTATTGGTGTTGCTCATGTTTGATTAAGCTTCTTCTAAATTGGTTGTAGGAGTAGATCAAGTATTTTGCTTTAGTTTATTGCATTATCAGGTGATCTACAGCTGGGAATTTTTACAGTCTAGATGTTGATTATCTGATTTGGAAAACACTGTAATATCATCTTGGTAAACTACTAGAAAGTCATGGATTTCCTTTGCAAAGGTTATGTCCATTGCTCTTTGGAATTTAGCTCCTGTATTCATCAATCCAAAAGGCATTTGCAAATACATGAAAGTACCCCAAGGAGTAGTAAATGCAGTTTTTGTTTGATCCTCTGGTTGAACTAAGATTTGCTTATATCCAGAGAATCCATCAAGTAATGAAACTCTGGATGAGCCTACTACCCTCTGAATAATGTGGTCCTTTCTTGGGAGAGGATAGTTGTCTTTTAATTAAACTTTGTTCAAGTTTCTGAAATCAACATAGAATCTAATTTCTCTTGTTTTCTTCATAGTAGTGACTAAGTTTAAGACCCAATCTGAATATCTAATGGGTGCTATGATCTGTGCATCATACATCCTTTTTACTTCCTTTTCAATGAATGGCATAAGAACTAGATTAATTCTCCTAAGTTTCTGTTTAAAGGGTTTATGGTCTTCTTTGATAGGAATCTTATGTTGAATTATGCTAGTATCATAAGACTTTAGGTCTTCATAATTCAAGACAAACACATATTGAAACTCCTTGAACAAATTTATGTATTTTAGTTTTTCATCTTGAGGTAAAGCTTTGGATATTTTGATAAGCCCGAGTTTTTCTTCAGTACCTATGTTACACTCTTCTATGTTTGCTCTTAAAGGCTGCATTTTGGTTTCCTAGCTACATCATTTGAATCAAACGAATATTTTAATGGGACTAATCCCTCGGGCAAAAATTTATCTTTAAGGTTTAAAATTTTAGGATCATCATTCATTATCTCTTCTATTTCTACCTTTTCGAAGTTATCTATTTCTACTTTAGTGAAATTAGTGGGTTTATTCAGATCTAAAGCATTTATATCTATTTCCCTATCTATGTCATTGTCTACTGGACAATCTATATCTATATTACAGTTTCAAAACTCACCTTTAGCATTTTCATGAAATCATAAATCTGTGAATCTTGTGAGAAAATCTGCCAATATTTCAAATTGTCAGGTATAACAGGCCTATGTCTCACTTTTGTAGTGTACTAGTGGTTGGGTTGGAAAGGAAATTTGCAGGTACTGGCAAAAGTGGCCAGACTGTGAGCTTGCATATTCTGTTTCCTAGGAATAGCAGCAAAATCAGTTTCAGAAGGTCTTTAATCAAATCTAGGATAGTCTCTCTATATTGGCTAAGTTTGGGATTATTCACAGAGTATTCACCTTTGATTTTTTTTTTTATAATTAATTCTTAGTCTCCCATGATAGAAACTCTTTTGGCTCCAAGTTTTCTGACCATTTGTAGTCTTAAGATTAGAGCTTCATATTTTTCCATGTTGTTTGTGCACTTAAAGTTTAATCTAAATGCATGACCTTCAGAATGATTATTTTCCATGTAGTGAATCCAAACTCCTGCACTTGCTCCTAATCTATTCACAAAGCCATCAAAATCTAAATGCCATAGGGACTCATGAAAAATGTTTTCACTATCAGGTTCCTTGTATTTTTTTCTATAGCTGTGATTTCATTTTTTCCATTGTCTGAATGGGACAAGATAAAAGAGTCCATATCATAATGCATAGAGTATATAGGGGAATTCTGTGGTTTTTCTGCACTCCTCACCATGTATTTGATCAAGGTTTCTCTGTAAAGTTTCCTTTGTTGACCAAAAATAGATATGGTGTCATATGACATGTCCAATTGTAGAGATCCCTGCAATTTTTCTCCCCATGAGCGAGAAAACAACATTCCATACTTGGGTGGGATATCATCAACTACTATGTCCATCACAATACTCATTGCTGGGCACTGGACTAGAATTACACACAAATCTTTAATCAGGCCAAGGCATTTGACTTGGCTAGAATCAAAGGAAAAGAGGTCCTTGTATGGTTTGGTGATATCTAAGATTAATCTCTCCATGATTGCTTTTGGCATTAAGTTATGGGATGCCCCTGAGTCTAGCATAGAATTATGTAAGATTTTATCATGAACATTTAAGCTAATGTAAAATGGAGGGATACCCCCTTGTTGATGGGTGCCATTTACTTCTGGACCAAACAATAACTTAGGTTGATCATCATTCAAGTTTACAACATCCTGTCCTTCACATATATTTAATGTTTCAGTGATTTGTGCTCTGTATGATTCATTCTTTACCAATTCTGTCAAAGGGACTGATATTTTTAATTTGGCTATCTTAGTCTTAATGTTGAATGGCAATTGAGTTTTTCCAAATTGGTTGAGATCTTCTTTTGCAGTTGTGGTCTGTGTAGTTTTATCTTCCTTTTCATTACTTGGAAATTCAATTTGTGTCTCAGTAGTTTTGTTTTGATTTCTTTTAATTGGAATGGCTTGAGTAACAGTTTCAGTTGAAGTTATATCTACAATTCTTGGGTTGGAAGGCTCTTGAGTTCCTCTAGGGAGAATTTGTAGCACTTTAGTCACAGGAGCTTCTGTTATCTTTTTAGTTTGGGTTTGAACTGATTTCTTAGTGGGAATATCATTATTCTTTTTGCTTCTAAGGCTATAGTGTTTGTGGACTTCATAAATAGCAGATTCATAGCCTTGTTTATAGTCAAAGGACTCCCTAGATTCTAATTTTAGTTGTTGTAACATGTACAATTCCTGTTGTTCCCGAGGAAGAAAAACAACATCTTTATTTTTGATCCCTAATAGATTTATCTAGGTATCCTCCTCTTCTTCATGGTTCCGTGAACCCTCAACATAGTTTTCCTAGAAGGGAGGTCTAGTCTATTGATCTGGTATAACATTCTTTCTAGTGTTAGGATTCTTTCTAAAGTTGGGGTTTCTTATTGGGGGTGGCTGTTGATTTTCCCATTGATATTTTCTTTCGATGTTTTCTAATCTATCCATTATCCTTTCTACACTCTTAGCTAAACTATCTATTTTACTATCTGAAGTGGAAGTTTCCTCTTTAATGACAACTCTCTTTTCATTTCTCATCCTAGCTTTCTTAGCTAATAAATTGGATTCTACACTAACAACATTTCTTTGCATTTGTTCTAATGTTTCAGGGTTTCTTTCCCTTAATTGATATGACATGTCAGTGTCAAAACCATCAGGGAATTTGATCAATGCTACGTCTGGTGGAGGCTTAATATTAGCAAGGATTGCGTTGTAGATGCTATTGAACCTAGTAAAATAATCCTGAATTGATTCATTAGGAGCTCTTCTAATGTTATCATATTCAGATAGTATTTGCAGAGGGTTTTTCTTTCTTTCCATCTATCAATAAACAATCTATGAAAAGCAGCTAAATTTTTAATATGATTAGCAGGTAAAACTTTGAACCATTTCTTAACATCCCTTGTTAATTTTTGGGAAAACAACCTCATTTGTACATCAGACTCATCAATTTCATGCAACTCAAAATAGTTAGTCATTTTATTCACATGTTGTTGGGCAGTATACTGACCAATAGCATCAAAAAGAAAGATTTTGCTTTGATAATCCTGGGGTATGGCATGGAGCTGTGCTAGTAAGACCAAAGGTACATATCTGTCTGCCATGGATGAGATTTTGTTTTGAGTAGGCGGTAAAGTAGTGGTGTTTGAAAAAGGACTTGGGATGGTTGGAGATGAACTAGATGAGCTTGAGGTGTTTGGTTGAAGAAGAAGCTGAGGTATGAATGGTTTAGGGGAATGAACTGCGGTGGATATTATAAGTAAGGTGGTCATAAAATAAGTTGTATTTACAGTATTTGAAGATTCTGTAGAAAGTTCAGAGGTAGCAATAGTAAGGGCAGCTAATTCAACTGATTGTTGAAGATAGGAATCGTCTATATGGCTTATCAATGTAGAAGTTAAGGATTCTAGTTTGTCAAAAGTATCCAACACAAGTTTATCTAAATCTGGATTATATGCACTTTTTTTGACTCAATGAATTGAATAAAATTAGGGTCTAATATAGTTTCATGAATTGCATTTTTTGATTTAGTTCTAAACAATGAAAGGTCAAATGGCAAATCAAATGGAATATCCTCTAAAGTTGATAATTCCTTGGGAAGTGAATTTGATTTAACTAACTGGATACTACTTTCTTGAGTTTCTACCTTTTTAGGTTTTCTTAAAATTATGTCAGGGCCATCAACTATTGTAGCAGGGTTTGGATTTGAATTTTCCCTGGTATAGTGAGTCTTTTTGGGAGCCAAAATTTTAATTTTTTAAATGTTTTTTGAAATTTTGTAACAACAACTCTAAAATGACCTTAAGGTGCAAAAGATGAATTTTAAGGTTTCCTTAAAGTTTTATTACACTGAGGACTGTTCCCCAGTATGGTCACCAATATGTTATCACTCCAATATTTCTCTAGAGTTGTTAAGAAAGAAATGATTAGAGGTAACCACAAACCTACTTTGGAGATTAGGATCTAGCCTTCCTAATGCTCAGGGAGGTCTCTCTCTTTATGATTTAACTTTGTTTTAGTTATTTGATTTTAGGCTAGTTATGATTGTACTTGGGTTTTGATTCGGATTTGGTGGTGAGATCACTGATATAGATGGGTAGAGGGATGTATTTTATCATTGGGTTATGGGGTCAAGTGTCAAGACAAACAGGATTGGAGCAAGTTCTAAAACTAGTGTTTAAAGGGCAAGGTAGCTGAGTAATTTTAGGTCTTAAGGATGGAATGATGAAGTTGGTTTCAATCGGATCCAAGGATAAATTAAGAGGTCCTTCGGCCAGATTATGAAAGAAGTGAAAGAGGTAAAATGGGATAGGAGAGAAATTAAGGATTCTCAGATCTAGATATTAGAATAAAACATAGAAATGATTAACTGTTCAAAATAGAGTGTACTTAAACAAATTCTGAGATAAATTTCTAGTTAATTCATTCACTTTAGATAACATGTAAGTTTGTGAAATACATAAGAAGATAAAAAATTTGACAAAGAAATTACTTCACTGTAATAGCTCAACCCATGAATCCTGTAATGCAATCTTTTTATTACTCAGTCTAGTCTGCTAACCTGAAAATGGTACAATAACCCTCAGGCTTCTGATCAATACAACTCTACAAATGTCTAGCAATCCACAACAATACTTCGAATTATGAAGTATTTATACAAAAATAATTTACAAAATATCCCAAACTATCTTGGGAATTAATTTAGGAGAAATAAATATCTTCATGCAAGAAGATAGAGACAGATTTTCAACTGTTGTATGTTGTCCTTGTTTATTTGGTTGTGTTGTCTTTATGCTCTTATATTTTTCTGTTTGTTCCTTTACTTTGATCTTTCAACTGATACACTTTCACCTCATACTCTTTCATCTGGCTGATTTGTCATTTCTCTTTCACTGTGCTGTTTTCACTTTTACTGTGCACTTTTATAGCAGGTCATTTAATTTTTCCCATGTGTCTAGATCTGGTAATTGAATATTTACCATTTTCCTGTAAATTTCATTTGTCTATGTATACTTGGAAAAAGTGGGCCTGTTCACAAAAAGGTGTTTTACCTCATGTTGGAGGTAAAATAGGTTCTCAAAGGTCTAATATAGAACCTTTCCAGTAGGCATTCCCTTTAGAGAAGGATTATTTACCTGATCTCTGGCCACTTCTCTAATTCTTCTAATGTAGTCTTCCCGTGGTATCAATTTATCATTTATCACCAAGGGATTTGGCAACCCTTTCCACCTTAGAGCATCAAACTTTACCATGAACATATCTATATCCAGATGCATGGTTTGGCATTTATCTTGAAGGTTCAACATTAAAATTTCTCTTGGTGAGCACCTTTTTTACTTCTAATATGGTGCCTATCATGTCAGGTATTTCTAGTTCCTACAATTCACATTTGTTTTTGGAGTTAAGGAAATGGATTAGTCTAGTGTCTTCTTCTGGCATGTCTCCCAATTCAGCCTTAACTCTCTGAATGGCTTTTGTTGCCTCTTTCACTAAATCATTCTGTTAAAAATTTACTTGAATGGATGGCCAAATATCATTGACAAAGTCAATGATATTAGCCCATAATTGTTCCTTACCTTGGCCAAGTGGCTCCTTTAATGTTAACTATTTCTATAAGCTCTTTATCCTTTCATTCATTCTAGTTTCCTTATGTACTTCTTCTGTGTGCATAATCTGTGCAAACTTATTTTCATTTTGTAGACTGGTTATCTTTTCCTTAAGCTTGTTCATCTCTGTGGTTTGAATGGACATGTCGTCCATTGCTTTGACCAACTTCCTTGCCTCATCACCTGGCTGGGCTACTGCTGATGTCGAACCTGTTGCTGATGTAGATGCTGTGGCAGTTGATAGTGTTGTGGCCAGTGGAGCTGTAGGAGCTAATGAAGCTTCCAAGGTGGATGGTACTGCTTTGGTGACTCTTGAAATAACAATGGTAGTGGTAGTCTCAAGACTAGCTTGTTTTAACTGTATCAAGCTATCCAACTCTTTCTCCATCTCTTTCAACTGGTCATTCAATTGGAGAATGAGGTCCATCATCTCCTCCTGCTGAGTTTGACTTTCCAAGACCTCTTTTGTTTGTGGATGCTCTGAATGAGGTAGTTTTTATTGCTTCTTCAAAGTAGCAATGTCCTCATTATTTTTCTTTATTAGTTTCTCAGTGGTTTTGACATCACTTGGATTATACCCAAGCTTAATTACCAAGTCCTCCAGTGACTTGATTCTGTTGTCTTTGGCCTATGAGGAGGCCTTTTCCAATTTGTACTATGTTGTAATGTTGTCCAATGAACTTTGAAGCTTGTGTGTAGTCATAGCCTTACTAGTCATGGTGGAATAGATCATCTCACCCGCCTGTTTGTGAAACTCAATTTGGTCTATAGGGTGGACATCCCTGGCCAAAACCTCAAAATTTGTTTTCTTATAGTCCGCTGATGATCTTGGCCGTTGGACTATGGGTTGCATGAAGGTCATCCGCATTTTACTTGTTTTGATGTCAAAGGATGACATTAATCTGCTCTAATTTGCATGTGTCTCCTTGAAGTATTGAGCACATGTCTCAGCCTTCAATGTATCATTCCTCAACTTAATATCTTTCTATCTATCTTTAATATCTTTCTCTTTATCCATGGGCCTAGTGGATGAAGAGACTTTAATGTTGAGTTTTTTTTCTATTAGTTGAGTGTTTGATGTTGAGGGATGGTGTGTTTCTCCTGAAGTTGCTGGGCCTTTGCTCCTCTCCACCACTGTATCAGTGTCAGTGATTTCCACTGTTCCAATGGTGTCTTCTTGTTCAGTTACAGGATTAAGCTTGGGCCTCTTTCTGTAACTGATCTCAAACTATTCATATGTGGTTTCCATGGTTGAACTAGAACCTTCTTCTTTAGTTCTCTTTGCATTTCTATCCTCATTTGCTGGAGTCTGCAATATAGGAGGAATATTCATTGGTTCTCCTAATTCTGGAACCTATAGGAAGGTTCTTGTATCAATCTATTTTTCTACATCAATTAATGTATTCTCTACATCAACTACAGTATTCTCCATGTCTATCAAAGTGTTTTCCAACCATTTTGATTGGTTGGAAAATCTCTTAATGTCTGGCCTGGGATGATGGATGAAAGGACCCAATTTGACCTTGAGCCTAAGCTTATTTATGACTCCATGAGGGTCATATTGCCACATAAAACTGTTCTTGAATTTCATTTGTTGCAAAATCTTATCGACATCTATCTAGCTTCCCTAGTATTACAAATGAAGGGGCCCAATTGATTTTTTCTTTTGAATTGGGTATTTTTCCTAGCTGATAGGAAATTTACTTCATCAGAATTTATTATCTGCCTAAAGTATTCTAATGCAAATATCCTCATGGGGAGGTATTTGGTCAGTTTGTAAGGGTCAAGTTGGCATCCATATATCCTTATCTCTGTGTGGTATTGGTATAGATACTAGTCTCCCACTTTATTGTTCTTGGCCAACTGTAAAACCCTTTTGATTTCTTGATTGATCCTTGGCTAATAGCTACTGGCGAGCATCTTTATGACAGGATGAACAAATGAATCAATGAAGTGTTTATAAGTAAATACAGTGGAGTAATTTTGGATCAATGGTGTGCAATAAATGCTTGATCTAGGATTGCCTTTAGTTTCTAACTTATGAATGTTGACAGGGAATTTTTCTGACTGGTAGTACAAGAACATATGAAATAAAACTGAAGAACACTTGAAAACTCTCTCATTTGGTAGTATGATGAATTGTTCATGCATTCAATCTGCTATGAACTGAGCATAGTTGTACATTATAGTAGGAGGATTTCCAGGGAAAAAGATGGAAAGGAAAGAAAGGACAACCTCATCCACATGTTCATCATAGGTGTAGCCTAAAATGTAGGAGAGCATGGTGATGATTTGTCTTCCTCTCTCAGAAAAAATGGTGGCAGCATATGGTGGAATTTCTGTAGGAGTGTGACACTCCTCTATGATGAAGGTTTGGAAAATTTGGGCTATTTTGGGAAGGTCTAACTTGGTATAGAGGTCCAACAAGTCTTTAATAGACAATGGGGTCTCATTAGGGCTTGGTTTGACTTGCAGCATTTGGTTAATGGATTCTGCAGTGATGGTGAATAAGACTTGTTGGTTAGGGGTAATGATTTCTCTTTGACTGGGAATGTAGCAAGCTTGGTAGAAGGGAATGATTTATGGGAATGGGTGAACTTCTAGGAACAAATATTTGGGAAAATTAGACTCCCAAAGGTGAATGTCATCGTTCAGGTTTAAAACTTTGTCCTCACTCCAACAGTGGAGCTTTAGAAGGTAGGCAGGGGAAGCAGTGTCCTAAATTTGAAAGTCTCGGTCTACTAGGGCAAGATGGTCAATATCTAGGTGAAGGGTTTGTAGAGGTCTCACGTCCAGAGACATTTGGGAAGCCATAATTGGGTTTTTTTAATTGAATTAGGCTTTCAGGGGTTTCATGATTGAGTTTTAGAAGTTCTAGTAGAGTGGGAGGGTAATCACAATATGTAAAAGGGTTTGCGATGTAGAAATAAGTTTCCCTTCAATTTCAGGAATGTTTCTTTAATTAATTCAATTCATTAACCCCTCAATTAGAATTGTTTGTTTTCAAATTCAAAGGCCATTTTGGTTTTTTCCAAGAATACTTGGAAATTGATGGTTTGGTGTGCAAACTAGGTTCAGTGGTGAATGTAGAAGGTACCGTGGCTTCAATTGTCAATTGGTTGCTTTAACTGGGTATTCAGAGCGTCTCTAGGCGGTAGAAGGTGGTCAAATTGGTCGCAAAGGTTTAGGGTGTCGCGAATGGCTAAGCAACAGTTTGTAGTGAAAAACAAGCGAAAAGAGAAATTTAGGGCTTTTTCGGCCTTTTAACGGGTAACGGTCACATTTTGGCGCGGAAATAATTAAATGAATAGTGGGAAGTTTTTGGTTTAGGTGGGGAGGTGGTAAAGTGCACCATCACACTACTTTTGGAGGGTAGGTGATATTTTTCGCGAGCATGCGATCTAGCCTGGTGTCGCCACGTAGCAAAACAATTCCTAGGAAAAATCGTGAATCTCGGGTTGTTATTGGCCAGATAATGAATCCGTGCGATATGGCTATACACCGTCGGATTTGGGGTTAGGAGATCGGAGGGTTATCGTATATTTGAGTTGCATGGATGGAATCAGGAAAGTGATTTGGCAAGGCCTGGGATTTAATTACAGATAATTGTAATTATTTAACCAATAATGTTAGGGTTTTCAATATAATCAAATGGTTAATGAAAGGTAGGACCATGGGTTATGTGGCAGGGGTTTTTTAACTACACCGAGGGTTGGTGGGTTAAAAAGGGTATCGGGGAAATATGAAGCGGGGACGTCAATTACATAATGGGGGGGGGGATAAAAACTTAGGATAAGGGGGTTTTTGTGGGTTTTTGAAGGGGAAAGGGAAATTAATAAGGGGGTAAAGTGATATTTGTAATGGGGAATGGGTTTCACATTATGGAAAAGGGGTTTTGGGAAGGGGGGATGATTTTTGAAGGGTAATTTCTAGGGAAATGTGTGAAACCAAGGGGTAAAGGTCAAATGAGGGGAAAAAGGTATTTATAAGTGATGAAGGGATAATGGGGAAATTAGCAAATAAGCATGTGGGGGTGTAGTGAAATGAGGGGAAATTAGTAAACATGCTTCGTGAATATCCTTTCTTTCTCACAAATCCTCCTGCACATGAAACATAGGATTAAGCATGATAAATGTGCTTTTGATTTAGCAACCTTGTGCATTTGCAACATTTCTTCTACCTACCCTTTATTTACCCTAACATTTTCTCTTCATTTATTGGGTGCATTTGAGCTTGCTGACCCTTTATTTCATTTTATTTTGATAAGAAAACTATCTATTCTAACCCTATAGCTTCCAATGGCTCAGATTAAACTGATGAGCTCATTCTTATTCTCTACCTAACTACTGATCTGCCAAGGTTAAAAAATTTGGCTAGATCTTTATTCTCTATCTATCAACATGAAATTTAAAGCATGTAAGAGTCAATATTAAGCTATTTGACCATCATGGATTGTGGCATTTTTGACAAGCTGCACACAATCTTATTTTACAAAGTAAAGCAAAAGGAGTGGCATTTTAATTTGCACACTTTCATGATCTATTTTTATCTCCCTTTTCGGGTTCATATCTTTTACCTTTTTTATCCTTTTTTCTTTCTTTTTGTCCTTTGATTATTCTTTTAGGACATTCACTCTTCACATTTTTTAATTATTAATATGGAAAACATTTTGCAGAAAGCAAAATTATGTACAATATTACAAGACTAACTATAGCCAATTCAAAATTATGAATCCTATTATTATAGGACCCTAACACCCACTATGGTGTTTTTCCCACCATTCATCTTGGAATACGTGTCCTGTGACCTTGGTATTATTTTTATTTACAAGGAAAATCAATCAGGCGTTGTTACATACTAAAACATTCCAGCCACATAAACATTTTGTCCAACATGTAGTAAACATAGTAGTTACAAATCATGAATGCATATCTAATCATGATCTTCCTAACTTCATCAGATAATTGTCAAGAAGGCTCAATTCCCTCTCAAGCTAGCGACATTAAGACTTGTTAGCCCATGCATACCTTAACCATTCCATAACTAATCAAATCATGAACAAGGACCATAGTAAGAGCACATCATTCAACCATGCATATAACCAACATATAACTAGAATAGAATGCACGAAAAATTATCCATAAGATCAACATACTAACCAATACATAGGATCATTGATCATAATAGTAAAATAACTCATATTAATCATATGCAAAAGCCAACCAAGTTAGGGACTTCTACGAACCATTGACCATAAATTGGTTTGAACGAAATCTCTCTTTCATTAAATCACCCCCATGGCATATTCCAAGAATGAATGTGGGAACATATGGGTTAAACCAAAATAGAACCAAGGAGGGCTTCCAGAGGCCAAACCACCTCAACCCCCAACCACAATAATGTCATCTAAACCGGTCTAGAAATCACTAACATCAAACAAGCTTGGACGCCTTCAAATTCCTTCACTAGCTCCAGAGGAATTTTCCTATCTCCACCCATTCGTCAAGAGTTCCAGGAGAAATCCCATCTCCAAACTTGACCCTTGGGAATTTTCTTGAGACCACCTCAACTAGGATCCAAGTCTATCATCCATCCAAAGCTTAATCAAATAGAGAACAAACTACATCATGGCTATCCAAGAAATGGTGAGGCAAGGTTGAAAACACTGTCAATCTAGGAAAATCCCATGCCAATGAAATAATAATAACCAAAGAACCATATGTATGTACCATGCATCAAAATATCAACAGGGAAATCACACATGAAACTTATTACCTACAATGAACTCCAGTTGTAGATGCTAATCCAACCTTCTTTTCTGCTCCCACAATTCGTTTTCTTGTCATTTCTTGCTTCTCTCCAAATCTAAGTGAATTCTAGGATGCTCGAAGAATGCTCTAAGTGTGTAAGTGTGTAAAAGAGATAGAATGAACAAGAGTTGAGCCAAAACCTATGAAAAGTTGAACTGAAAAAATTCGTGAACTCTTTCTCTGATGTATTTTTATTATTGATGTCTAGTCTCTTTCTTTCATTTTCCTATAATTTCTCTCTAATTTCTCTTTCATGCATATGTGTGTCTCTTCATCTCCCTTTTCTCCTATTTTCCTTTATTTCTAAATGCCATTTATTTCTTCTTTTGCTTTGCCAATGCCTTTTCCAATTTCCATAGCCATTAATAAACTGCAAGTGATGGCCACTATAATGTTTACCCACCATTCAACTTGGAATACATGTCCCATATCCTTGGTTTTTATTTTATTTACATGAAATGTCAACTAGGTGTTGTTCCGAACTGCTTCTCCTTGGGGAAACATTGTCCTTGGTGTTCGATGACACTTATTACCAATAAAACATACTTCCTATGGAGCTTTATAACACAACTCAATGTAATATTTACAATAAACAACTACTGAAAACCACGACCAACATGACAAACATATCATTTATTGAAGCTTTATAGCACAACTTGATGTGATATTTACAATCACACACACACACACACACACACACACACACATATATATACATGAAAAATTCATTTGCTTCGACCAACAAATAAAGAAGGATATAATGCGTGCATCTGATCAGCCATCTCCCATGTAGCTTCATTGGGTTCAAAGTGCTTCCGCTACACTTTAACCCGGTCCATTTCTCGGTTCTAGAGCATGAGTTATTTTTCATTGCAAAATGCATTATGGATATGACTAGAAATCTCCCTCTAGTTCCACTTGAAATACAAACCAATCAATCAAATGATCAACATTATGCATATATCTCTTAAGAAATGAAACATGAAAAACATCATGGAATTTCATTATTTGCGATAATGAAAGTTTGTAGGCCATTGGTCCAATCTCTCTCTAGGATCCAAAAGGCCCACAATACCAAGGTGACATCTTGGCACACCTCAAGGGGTTGCTCTTGGGCTTGATACACAAGTACACATGCTCCCCAACTTGATAATCCTTGAATGATCTATGTTAACCTGCATAAATATTTTTCTTGTCCTATGTTGCCTTCAAATTCCTTCTAATAACATACATCTCCTACTCCATCTCAACCAACATATCTAGTCCAATCAACACCCTATTCCCTGGGTCACTCTAGCTGATAGGAGTATTACAACTCTGCCCATTATTATAAGCAAACTCCACTAGTGGAATGTACTCTTTCCACCTACTCTGTTGATGTATGAAATACATCCTAAACATATCCTCAAGAATCCTATTAACCCTCTCTGCCTGTCCATATGTATGCAGATGATAAGCTATACTAAAGGCTAACTCTATCCCCAAGCAAGCAAATAAATCCTTCCAAAACTTGGGAGTGAACTTGGCATCTCTGTCTGATATAACATTCTTGGGATCTCCATGCAACCTTACTATCTCCCTAATGAAGATCTTAGCTACCTCAGTAGCTAAATTACTAGACTTCACGGTAATGAAGTGAGCTACCTTGCTCAGCCTTTAAACCACAACCATGATGGAATCATGTTGTCTTGATGCCCTTAATAACCTTGTGATGAATTCCATGTAAATCACCTCCCATTTCCATTCTAGAATCAAAATAGGCTGCAATAGACCAGCTGGATGCTTGCATTCAGCTTTGAACACCCAGTTCACTGGGTCACTCCAGATGATATGAGTATTACAACTCCACCCACATAGTCTCAAATGGACTCATCTTCAAGGATTATTAATACCCATTATTATAAATAAACTCCACCAGTGGAAGATAATTCTCTCGCCTCCTCTGCTAATGCATGACATACATCCTCAACATATCCTCAAGAATATTGTTAACCCTCTCTGTATTTCCATCTATCTGTGGATGATAAACAATAATCAAGGCTAAATCTACCCCCAAGCCTACAAAAAACTCCTTCCAAAACTTGAAAGTGAAATTGTAATCTCTTTATGATATAATATTTTTGGGAACTCCATGCAACCTCACTATCTCACTGATGAAGATCTGAGCTACTTCACTAGTTGAATTAGTAGACTTCATTGCAATGAAGTGAGTAAAGTTGCTGAGCCTATCAACCAAAATCATGGTGGAGTCATGTTGTCTCGACGTACTTAGTAATCCTGTGATGAAGTCCAAGCAAATGACCTCCCATTTCCATTCTAGAATCAGAATAGCGTATAATAGACTAATTGGATGCTTGCATTTAGCTTTCAACACCCTGTTCACTAGGTCACTCCAGCTGATAGGGATATTACAACTCCAACCATAGAGAGCCTCAAATGGACTCATCTTCAAGGATTCATGATACCAATTATTATAATCAAACTCCACCAGTGGATGATACTCCTCCCACCTCCTTTGATGATGCATGCCATACATCCTCTAAATATCCTCAAGAATCCTGTTAGCCCTCTTTGTCTATGGATGATAATATGTATTGAAGGCTAACTCTATCCCCAAGCTTGTAAAAAACTCCTTCCAAAAATTGGAAGTGAACTTGGCATCTATGTTTGATATAATATTCTTGGTAACTTTATGTAACCTCACTATCTCCTTGATGAAGATTTGAGCTACCTTACTAGTTGAATTAGTAGACTTCATTGCAATGAAGTGAGATACCTTGCTCAGCCTGTCAACCACAACATGATGCCTTGATGTCCTCGGGTATCCTTGATGAAGTCTATGGAAATGACCTCCCATTTCCATTCTGGAATCATAATAGGTTGCAATAGACTAGCTGGATGCTTGCATTCATTATTCACCTACTGTCAGTATAAACACTTTAAAACAAACTCAACCACCTCTTTTTTCAAATTCATCTAATAGCATAACTTCTTAATGGATGTCAAAGTATTTTGGTATCCTGGGTGGCCTGAATATCACTTGACATGAAACTCTCTCAAGGTAAGATTTTTCAATTCATTGCTATCTTTCACATAATTTTTTCTCTTGAATCTAGCCAAGCCATCTGCTATGAGGTGATACTCCTCATCCCTATCACCTTCACCTTGCTGTTGTAAACTCTGCTTCAAATTATTATACTTATCATCATGCTGCCCTCCATGCAAGATCTGCTCATATAAATCTATCCCATAGGAGATCACAACTAAAATATGGTTCACTTGCACTCTCTAGCTGAGAGCATTTACAACTCTATTCCCTTTTCCCTTGATGTACCTGATCTCAAAATCAAACTCGTTGTGGGTAGCCAATCATCTAGCTTTCCTCACATTCCGATTGGGTTGGTCAAATAGATACCTCAGTCCACTATGGTCACTCATCAGACAAACCTCCTACTATCTCCACATCTTTAATGCATGAATGATGGTTTCCAATTCAAAATCATGAGTCACGTAGTTCTGCTCATGCTCATTCAACTTCCTCGATTCATAGAAAACCACATGCCCTTCTTGCATCAGGACTCCACCAATTCCTTCCTTACATGCATCTGTACGAAACACAAACTCCTTATCAAGGTCTACAATCTTCAAAAGTAGAGCATTTGTAAGCAACTACTTCAACTTCTTCAAACTAGTTGCACACTCCTCATCCCATTCAAACTTCTTCCCTTTCCTTTTTGAAGATATAATAGGATAGCCAATCCTTAAGAAGTTCTTGATGAACTGCCTGTAATAACATGCTAGTCCCATGAATGATTTGACATCATCCACATTCCTTGAAGTTGGCCACTCCATGATAGCTTTAAGCTTTTATGGATCCATTTATATCCCTTCCTTGGAAACAAAATGTCCCAAGTAATGAATCTGAGTTTGAAAGATATTTCACTTGCTGAGCTTGGCATACAACCGATTCTCTCTCTACAATATCAACACCGTTGTTAGGTGCTCTACATGCTCCTCTTCACTCTTTTAATATACCAATATGTCATCAACAAATACTATAAAAAAATTATCCATGCAAGGGTGTAACACACTATTCATCAAACACATGAAGGTGTCTGGAGGATTGGTAAGACCAAAAGGAACCACCACAAACTCATAGTTCCCATACCTTGTACACAATGTAGTCTTGTATATGTATTCTTCTTTTATACACACATGATGATATCATGATCTTAGATCAATCTTCGAAAACACTCAAAGTCCCTTAAATTGATCAAACAAATAATCAATCAACGGAAATGGATACCTATAATTCTTGATAGTCACCTTATTAAACTGCCTATAATCAATGCATAATATGAGAGTACCGTCCTTATTCCTTACAAAAAACACTAGAATCATGTCCTTAAGACACAAATTCAATTCCACTAATTTCGGAATATTCATCATGTATGGTGACTTAGATGCTAGTGCTACTTTGGGCATCAATTCAATAGAAAACTCCACCTCTCTATGAGGAGGAAGCTCTAGAATTTATGTAGGAATCACATCTTGAAACTCTTACAAGATAGGGTACCTCCTTAGGACTTCATCATCCTCATCGTCCTTCCTTTTTTCACTTGAAATATGAACTGAAAACAATATATATCCCTTCCTATGGATGCACTTTTCCTACATAGTTATAACCATTCTCACTTATGTACGCTTCTTCTTTCCCTGCAAGACATTCTTTTCTCCATCGTAATCCAAGCAATCAATGGCCTTGTCATAGCAGTCTACCTTGGTCTTGTGAATGAACAACTAGTCCATTCCCAAAAGCATGCTATATGTTCCCAAACGAATCAAATTTATATTTGTTGATGTGGGCATGCCATTAAGCTCAAATGCACAAGATTTGACCCAGTGATGAACTCTTCTCTTGGTTCCTGTAGCCAATTTCACAAACTAAAATTATGCATGCACTTCTTTACTCAACTGACACTAATCCGCCAGGTTAGGACTAATATAGCTATAATTAGATCCAAGATCAATCAAAATAGAAACAACTTGATCACAAATCTTACCTTTCATCTCGATAATAGATGCCAGATGATTTTCCTAACTATTATCAACCACTCCATAAATTCGAGGAATACTTTGGCCTGAATCTCCAATTGTTTATGCCTCTTGAGAAATGTAGATTTGAGGCTTGCTACCTTGATGTGATGGAAAATTCCTCCTGCGAAGCTCTCTACCACATGTCCAACACCTCAATTTTTTCCTGCCATCACCTTTATACTGCTACTCCTTACGCTAATACCCATGTCCTCTCTCAGTTGTATTGAACTTCCTATAAGGTGCCACATTCTCCTTGTCACATGCATCCTGAGATATTCCTCGCTTCTTAGGAAATTTTCCTTTTGTCTTCTCATTACCTTTCCATTCACGCTTGAACTTAGGCTTGTTCTTAGACTGCTCATAGTAATGCTTCAACTTCCTAATGACTTCCTCCAATGATTGAGGCTCATCATACTCAATCCGATCTTTGGATACTAAAGGAAACCCATTAATGAACCTTTAGAACTTTGTTTTCTCATCCTTGAGGTAGGGAACATATCTCAACAACTCCAAAGACTTGGTCATATACTCTTCATCTGTCATGTGACCCATCTTGAGCTCATAAAATTTCTTGACCTTCCCGTCATAATATATTCCAGACAAGTACTTCTTCTTGAAGAGTCTTTTAAACTCATGCCAACTCAACTTCTCTCCCTTAATTCCTTTGACATGCTTAACATCTTCCGATCAAATATGTGCTTTTCCCTTAAGACTGGAGGTAGCTATGTTAACTTTCATGTTCTCTGAATAATCATGCAATCTAAAAAAGTTCTTCATCCCAAGCAGCCATGCTTTTGCATCTTCTGCTTTCTTCACACCCCCCCCCCCACTCAAATGTAGGAGGCTTGAATTTCCTAAACTCATATGGAAAGTACCACCTCTCACTTCTCTTGTAAGGATACTAGTGGTAATGATGATGATGTCTCTTAGAACTGGAGATATAATAAAATACATGAGTGTCAGCCCTCCTGTCAGGCGTATCCAAATATCTACCATATCTGAATGTATCATCTTTATCCATCATGTGTATCCTATAATACTTGCTACCATATGCCCCATTTGTCTTCTCCTTCTACTTATCTCCATGATTGTTCCTCAGTTGTCCCTGCTTTTGCAAATCTGTAAGGATATGAAGGATCACTACATTGACTTCTACTTGTTTTTCCTGAGTCCTTGCAAGTATTTCTTGTGCCTCAATCAACCTGTTATTATATACCTTGCAAATTCAAATCTATGCCCTTAAACTCCTCAGTGTATCTGCTAGATCAAGATAATACTCTTCTCCTTGATACTTAACTTAATTTTCCCATTCCACTAATTTCACATCAGTCCTGTATGGGGAGTCATGTGAACTATAGTCCACCATTCTACTCTTCATCTCTAATCTTCTATTTCCAACAAACATACCATGTTAGATAAACCAAATAAAATACATAATGAAAATCATACCTCAATGTATCTTAGACGAGGCTATCACATATGCAAAACTCATTATATATTAACAAAATACACATAATAATGGAAACACATATTGACATCATGATGCATGCATTATAATAATACAAAACCACAACAATATTCATAACCATCTACATGTACCCCGAGGTATAATGCTGCAACCTCGCTCTAATAACACCCTCTAACCACCCCATCCCACATTTACCCACTTTTACAAGATCTCCAGGCAAACATGAGATCAGAGTTACTATGACATGACCCGACCTCCAAGTTCTAGATATGGAAATGGGGCCTACTAACTAGAAACATAATTAGAAACAATAGGTCACCGAGGTTACTGACAACAAACACTAATGATCAATCCCTGAGCTGAAACTTTCACTTCTTAGACTTTACACCCGAACACATACTTGATACACTCTGCATGCGATTCGAAGGCTCCAACCACATGCATGAGCCTTCCTCCATGTGGTTATAACCAAAATTATTTAGAGGGTCCGGTTGCGAGATCAATGACATTGTTTTAGGGATGGCCTATAGGCCACTACCCAGTACCACCCAAAACTCTTCAGAACTCATTCTATAATGAAAACAAGTATTTAAAATGAATACTAAGACGAGAACTTGCTCAAACATGGTAGTCACATGATAAACATTTTGTCCAACATGTAGTAAACATAATAGTTACATGTCATGAATGCATATGTGATCATGATCTTATTAACTTCATTAGAGAATCATCAAGAAGGATCAATGCACTCTAAATCTATTTACAACAACACTTGTTAGCCCATGCATACATTAACCATTCCATAACTAATCAAATCATGAAAAAGGACCATAGTAAGAGCACGTCATTCAACCATGCCTATAACCAACAGATAACTAGAATATAATTCATGACAAATCAACCATAAGATCAACATAATAACGAATACATATTGTCATCAATCACAATAGGAAAATAAATCATATTAATTAAATGCAAAAGCCAACCAAGATAGGGACATCCACATTCCACCCAACCATAGATTGGGCTGAACCAAATATCTCTTTCAGCCAGTCACCCCCATGCCATATTCCAAGCATGAATGTGGGATCATATGTGTTAAACCAAAACAGAACCACCTAAGGATTATAGATTCCAAACCACCTCAACCCTAAACCATAATGATTTCACTTAACCCGGTCCAGAAATCACTAACGTTAAAAAAACTTAGATTCCTTTGACTTCCTTCTCTAGCTCCAGAGGAATTTTCATGTCTCACACCCATTCGTCAAGAGTTACAGGAGAAATCCCATCTCCACCCTTGACCCTTGGGAATTTTCCTGAGTAATCTAGGTGGCTCCAGACACATGCAGAAGTCCCAGAGGACTCAGAAAGGGGCAAAATTCAAAGTGGCCAGATTGATCCCAAACTAGCACTAGATCGAAGTGCTCGTCGCCTTGATTCCAACATTGCAAACGACACTCAAAACCGAGCTCGTATGAGGGAGAATGAGCCAGTCAAAGTTTTGGTCAAAGTTGGGCTATGGGCCAGGTTGAAATGTCCTACAAATTCACCATCAACTGGCATGGGAAACTAGCTCTTGAAAATGGGCGAAATTGTGGCCTCTTTAAATTGCCCAATATCCCTTATTTTCGAAATATTGGAAAACGACTATTATAGTTATGAAAATAAAAATACATATATAATATGGGTGGCGAGCCACCAGGCACGCCACCCACTAGTCTGTTTATATGTATAAAACAAAATTTTAATTAAAAATGGTCGATGGGCCATGACCCCTACTGGCCCCAACTCCATTGTGCAACGAAACATGATTATATGGGTTGTGAATGGGCCACCTCCAGTGGACCCGACCCATGCTCCCACCCACCATAAAACAAACATAACATAATAGTAATGGTCCAGCGGGAATCGAACCCGCCCGACCACGTGGCTGGCTGCACCACGGGTGGCCCAACCAACCCTGTTAATACACCAACAAACACAACCCAAAACTTCGCCCGAAGTGCAATGGTTATCTAAGTTAAATGCGCCCATTTAATCCGGTTTCGTTATGTAAAATTGTGCCCACCCAAAATTGGAATCTATGTATGTTAAAAAATAGGAGGGGTGGGATTTGACCCCCCGACCTCTCCTCAACCAATTTTCTATTTTTGCCACTATGCCAATGATGTTCTCGTTGGTATCTTTGCCCAAGAAGGATATTTAAAAGGGAATTCTTTCTCATTTGCATGGAGGTCGGACTTGAACGGAATGGAGGGAGTGTGTGGAAGGGCTGGTGCGAAAACCGAAACACATAATGTTTTATAATTTTGCAGGTGGAACCCTAATCCTGGAAAAACCCAAGGGGAACCATGATTGAGCCAAATTTTCAAGAGGGCAAAATTTCGCCATTGTCCAAATTGGACAAATTTTATGTCGATCATAAACCTCTCAACGACACGAATCTGATGGCGTAGACCTAATTTTGATCCGAGCAGTAGATCTTCAGATGACCTAGAGGAGGGAACCTTTGAGGAATCTAGGGGGAATCTAAAAGATTCATGTAGCCCCAGATTGTCACTTTCTCAAAATTCAAAAATTTGACTGTCGATTTTACACTATTTGATGCCATGAATTTGATGGTGCAATTAGATTTTCCATTTGATTATTTCATTTTCGGCCACTTTTCAAAGTGGAGTGCAGGTGTCAACATCCAATGTGTGAGCAGTAATTTCCATGAGATTCAACGCTGTGAGATTGATGGTGCAGCTAGATCCAATAGTTTATCATCCTCTTCTTCAAATTACTCTTCGATGTGAGGTATATGCAGTGCGATCATGTACTTATTTATCTCTTTGCTTGAGATGCATTGTGCTGCATAGATCCCTATTTGATGTTTGATGTAGGATCTTGTTTTGTTCTTGATGAGAGATGTACTTATGTCATGCTTTTATTGAGATCCCTTTATTTCCATGTTGAGGGGATACTCGTGTGTCACCATGTATGTTGGAATTGAGATCCCTTTGATGCCATGTTGGCAGGATGCTCATTATTAACATACGTGAAATTATGCCATGCTGATAGGAGTCCTTTGTTTGAATGCGAGTTCTTGCTGTGGAAACCCTCTTGGAGCCACTCTTGCGTGACGACATATTCCTTGTATGATAGAGAAAACACATGCATGCACATCATCACTCTTCCCAGCACTTAATGCAGCGGCCTACACCATCTTGACACGGGGCCCGGAGACGTAGTCCCTCCTGGACAAACTCCGTTATCAACGTATTGTGTTTTATGTTGTTGATTCTTGTCATGTTCCTTCTTCTTTACAACATGCATTTATGTTCCTTTAAGCTCTTTTAAATTCAATTCTAATCACATCAATAAAGCAAGAAATCTTGGATAAATTTGAGAGTTAAGTCAACTCGGATCAAGTTTGGTATCAAAGCGGTCTTTGCGTGGATGTGAGTTGCGAGCATGAACAATGGAACACGTAACGATGGAGGATGATAAAGCGATGTACGAGACCATGCTCAAAATTTCCCAAAAGCTGGAAATAATGTATGAATCTCTACAAAAAGAGACAGAGGAAAAGGAGTGATTTCAGCTTCAGTTGCGAGCCATGGAAGAGGCCCTGGAAGAACTGAAGCAAAACAACCAGAACCTTCAAACGGAGAACGTTGAATTGAAGATGCTTTTACAAGAAGAGAAAGAGGAGAAATATAGTTTTCTATAACAACTGCAAGCTAAGGACGAGGCCTTGGAAAAATTGCAGCGTGACCCATGTGAGGTAAAACGTAATTCTTTGTCTTCATGTATGTTTCCTGATGATGATTTTTTTGTTTTTGAAAATCATACCATAGGAATTGGATCCAAACTGTTGAGGAAAATGGGGTATGAAGGAAAAGGCTTGGGCATTAATGGCTAAGGAATTGTAAATCCCATCAAAGTAGAAGAATTACCCCATTAGGCAGGACTTGAGTATGTCAGGAAGGAAGTTGGGGAATGCAGCAAGACAGCGAGCGAAGCACCAACAACAAATGATGAGAATCCGTCATCAGTTCTTTCCAATTCGACAGGGAAGGTAAAAGATGTTGATTTCCTTTCGGTTTCGTCTTCACATAGTATGATTTCTGTTGGAGATTTGGAGATCCCAATTATGAGGACAAACATGCAGCTCCTTACCAGGATGAGGTACAAGGAGGAAAAATAACTTGGTGTTAATAACCAAGGCATAACTCAACCATTGGAGGTTGTGTAGCGACCTTGATTTGCAAGCTTGTGATACATCGAAGGAGAATGCTCGAAGGTGTTAGATGCTTCCGAGACATCATCAAAATCATTGAGGAAAGAGAATTATGGGAACACATCCCCATCATCCCATGGCAGTTCCCATTGCAGGGAAAGAGCTGAGACAAGCTCTCATCGCCATACTTACACCAGAGATGGCAAGGAAAGGTATAACTAGTCTCGATATTCAAATGCTTGTTTCAATTATAATCATGTTGTTAATGATGGACATAAATCAAGGCATCAAAACACATGTACCTTTTGTGGATTACATAACCATACATTTCTAAGTGTTGGAAAAGAATAGCATCAAACAAAAGGAGGAGGCATGAAAGGCCCTCTCAACAACATGTAAAGAAACATGTTAAGTGGATCTAACTTCTTGTGAAGTTGAAATGGAAACCCTATTTCATGTAATAGTTCTCAGAATTTTTATAGATAATAAATTGGACATTGTAATGGATAAAATATCAGTTTGGGATCCTGTGAAGATATCTATTATGAATATCTTATTAAAATTTGGTTTCAACAACAACGGGTTGGTATTCCAAAAAGGAATGATATTTGTGGGAGAACTACCTAATGATTGATATAAATTTATATCCTAAAATGGACCATCTGGTGTGTTTCCTTCCAGGAACTCTTTCCTTGGGGGCAACTAGAGGCATGTCAAAACAAAGAGAAATGGAACAAGGCTTAGTGACTATTGAGGACCTAGAAAATTTAAAACCTGCAAAGGATCTTGCAAAACTTTTTATGAAATGTATGGTGTGACTACCATTGGCCGTGCACCTGAAATAGCCCATTTCCATCCAAAGGAATTTTATGAAGATGATTTGCATAGAGGAAAAAAATTTCAGACTTCCTGAATGATGTAATAATAAGATATTTTGATAGTCATAATCCTTCGCATCCTAAGATTTTAGAGTTGTTATTTGTGCTACACCACATAGTAGGGGATGAAAAGTATCATAAATGGGGCTGGAAAATATTTCAAGCTTTTGAGTCCCATACTTAGGTTGCTTCAAGAGTATTGTTCTTTATCTAACAATGTCACCTCCTCTAAGAAGAGGTAAATGGAGAATTCCTTTTTGGGAAATACTCTCAAGTACCTTTACTTGCTTTTGGTGATAGTAATATTCTCCCTCTAGATAGTTATGTTTTCAACATAGAAAATCACCCTTGGATAATCATCTTGCAGAGAGATAAATATTGTATTTTCCAAAGAAAAAGTTAGATCACAGAGTACTCCAAAGCATAATTTGTTGGGTTGTGTTATATTCCTTCCACGACTAGCCCACGTAGTTAACTGGGGGGTTAGAGGGGGGCAGAGCCCCCCCTTCGTTGCACCTATTGCGTAGCAGGGGGGTCACAAGGTGTTTGAGGGGTACAGGTAACCCCCTTCTATCCCTATATTAGGTTGGGCGAACCTACCTATGGTTTTGTGCATTTTTTTCGCACACGGTTTTGGACGCGATGGTTTCAGTCCATGGTTTTGGATGTGATGGTTTTCGGTCCATGGTATTGGATGCTTCAGCATGTATAAATATGCATTGTAACATTGAAAGGAACATAATGAAAAATCAAGCTGGTAGTTCTGGTTTTGGGATCCAACGCAAAATATCTATGTATATATGTTTTATGTGTTATGCTCTTGCATTATTTATTTTCTGTATTTTAGGATTCATATACAGGTAATTTATGTATGAGGTTAAAACCTACATTTGGTATTAGAGCTATTTTGGCTTCAAGGGGATGCCTTTGTTGCTAAGGGGTTTCAATCAGGCCCGTGGTAGATCCTAGTGGGAGATCTTCGAGATCAATTCTGGTGGTGAAAGAAGATGGCGAGCACTGGAAAGACAGAGGTCGAGAAATTTAATGTTCAGAGTTTTGAGTTATGGAAACTCAAGATGGAGGATTTGTTGGTGGATAAAGATCAGTGGATCGAGGTAGATCCAAGTACTAAACCAACGGAAGTGTCTGATGAAGAATGGAAGAAGTTGGATCAGAAGGCAAAGAGCATAATACGATTGTGTGTCTCAGATTTAGTATTGCTGAATGTATCAAGGGAAGCTATGGTGAAGGATTTGTGGGACAAGTTAGCGACTTTGTAGCAATCTAAGTCTTTGGTGAATAAACTGTTCCTACGGAAAAAGCTGTATAAACTGAGGATGAAAGATGGAGACTTGATGACAGAGCATCTGAACGCATTTAACACTGTGGTAAGTCAGTTATTATCTGTTGATATTAAAATTTCAGATGAAGATAAGTGCATCAGTTTGTTGTGTTCTCTACCATATTCATGGGATAATCTGGTTATTGCAATAGGTAGCAATGCAACTACCTTGCAGTTTGATGAAATAGTCTCATCCTTGCTGAGGGAGGAAATGAGACAAAAAAATATGGAGAGCCAGAATGGTGACGCCTTGTCTATACGAGGATGGTCCCAGAACAGAAACAAAAATAAGTCATCGAGTGGGAGGTTTGAATCTAGAGGGAGTTCTAAATCTCCAGGAAAACCCGTAAAGGTGGTGTAATGGAAATGCAGAAAGGAAGGGCACTACAAAAGGGACTGTAAATATAAATCTCCTGATAAAGGAAAGGGATCTAATGATGCTCCTTCTGCAGAGGAAAAAACCACCTTAGATGAAGGTGGGGATGTGTACTTGGCTTCTTCAAGTACACATGTAGATCATGAGGCATGGTTGATTGAATTAGGTGCATCCTTTCACTTCACTCCACATAGAGAGTGGTTTTGCAAGTATGAGAAATATGATGGTGGTGATGTCTTCTTGGGGGATGACAGGAAGGCTAGAATTGTTGATCGCGAAAAAGTAAAGTTGAAGTTGCAAGGTGGAAGGGTTAGAACACTTTCGGGTGTTCTGCATATTCTTGCATTAGCCAAAAATCTGATTTCTGTAAGCAAGCTGGATGATGCAGGTCTAAAAATAGTGTTCGAGAGGGATACCTGCAAGATGGTTCGGGGGGCAATGGTATTGATGTGGGGAGTTTGAATTGGAACTCTGTACAAGATGCAAGGTAGCACTGTTGTTGATGGGTGCAACAGTTCTTTTTATTCCTGAAAGTGGAGAAGAAAATCTAGTGGTCTTTGGAGAGAAGACCATGCTGTGGCATCAAAGGTTTGGACATATTGGAGAGAAGGGCATTCAAATACTTCATGGTAAAGGTATGAGTAATAACTCTCTGGATTTTGATTTATGTGAAAATTATGTATATGGGAAGCAGAATCGGGTGAGTTTCCCCTCTGGTGGTAAAAGGGAAAAACATATATTAGAACTTGTGCATAGTGATGTGTTTGGACCTATGAAGGTTCCATCACTGGGTAAGTCTGTGTACTATGTATCATTTTTAGATGACTTATGAAGGAATACATGGATATATTTCCTTAAGAAGAAATTTGAAGTCTTTGACAGGTTTAAAGAATTTAAGGCTCCGGTGGAAAACCAGACAGAGAATAAGATAAAGGTGTTGAGGACAGATAATGGTGGAGAGTTTTGCAGCAAGGAATTTGAAGAATTCTGTAAGAAGTGTGGTATAGCACAACAAAAGACTACTCCATACACACCTGAGAAAAATGGAGTTGCAGAAAGAATGAACAAGACATTGCTGGAAAGGGCAAGAAGCATGCTCAGTGGTATCGGGTTAGGATAGGAATTCTGGGCAGAGGCGGTGGAGACAACATGTTACCTGGTCAACAGATCACCTTCATTAACATTGGAGGATAAGACTCCACAAGAGCTATGGACTAGTAATAAACCCTCTCTTTCACATCTGAAGGTATTTAGATGTGATGCATATGTACATGTTCCAAAGGAGAAAAGAACCAAGTTGGATCGTAAATTTAAAAAGTGCATATTTATTGGGTATAAGGATGGTTTAAAGGGTTATAAGCTTTGGAACCCAATAACAAGGAAGGTTGTGTACAACTGAGATGTGATGTTCAGAGAGGTGAAAGATGTTATTAAACATGAATTCCAACCAAAGGAACCTGAGAAGATAGAGTTTGAGCTAAAGGAGGAATAATCAGACTCTACAGTAGAGGAGGAATCAGAAGATGAAGATCCAGAAACTCCGGGTGTTAGAAGATCAGTTCGAGAAAGAAGGCAGCTGAAAAGGTATAGTCCATCTACTTTTTGTTCAAATTTTGCTTTATTTGTTATTGATGATGATCCCAGAACTGTGAAGGAAGCAATAGATTTAGAGGATGGAAAACTCTGGAAAGAGGCCATGGTTGATGAAATGGCATCTTTACACAAAAATGATACTTGGGATCTGGTGGAGTTGTCGGCTGGAAGGAAAACCATTGGAAGCAAATGAGTGTTCAAGAAGAAGACAAATGCAGAAGGAAAGGTGGATAAATACAAAGCTCGGTTGGTAGCAAAAGGTTATCCTTGGGTGTCGGGAATTGATTTTGGTCATATTTTTTCTCCTGTTGCCAAGGTAGCTTCTATTATATTATTTTTATTTGTTGCTGCTACTTTTGATTTTGAGGTAGAATAGATGGATGTGAAGACAACATTTCTTCACAAGGATCTGGAAGAGGAGACCTACATGAAGCAACCTGAACGTTTTGTGGTGAAGGGTAAGAAAGAAATGGTATGAAAGTTAAAGAAGT
>APFE031331154.1:34286-48663 GCA_000404065.3 Pinus taeda | reverse complement strand
CTTTAGTGTATTTGCTATCACAACTGTAACAAAGCCCTTTTGCTCTTTTTTCATCCAATTGTTGTGGTGTCAACCTTATAGGTTGGGGAAGACTAGGGACAACACTTCCATCTTTATAGTTGTGAGTGGTATGCTTCTTGGTTGCCATATTTTTGCTTTCCATTTTTCTTGCTAACCTGAATGCCTTCTCTAATGAATCAGGTTCCCAAAGGCGAACATCATGTTGGATATTATCCTTTAAAGACCCTATGAACACATCAATCCTATGCTCCTCTGGATATCTTTTACCCTTATGTTCAATTTTTGGAACTCCTCAATGTGCTCCATTATTGAACCCTTTTGTTTGAGACTTATCAAATTGGCTAAATTAAAGTGGTTGCTTTTTGGTTTTCCTCCTAAGTGTGCTATCATTCTTCTGTAAATTGCCAAGTGATAAATTGTTTACGAGAGCAAAGCCATTGATACCACACAAACTGATTTGGTTCCAAATATAAAGTTGCCATACGTACTTTTTGTGTGTTTTGCACATTATTGAGATCGAAAAATTGCTCCATCTGTAATATCCATGTTGCGGGATCCTTGCCATCAAACTTCCTCATATCGATTTTTGGAATATGGTGGGTCTTCAATCCACCATTAGAGTCTATAGAATCATGATTAACATTTCTTTTGTTCTCATCATGAGTTTCCTTTAGTACCCTTTCACCATTAGTGACCATTTCTTGTAGCAACTTATTCATATTTATCTTCAATTCTTCCATCTTATCATCCATGCCATCAATTTTAGCGTCCATGCCATTCACCTTAGCTTCCATTCCATCCATATTAGCTTCTACGCCTTTCTTTAAACCATCCATCTTAGCTTCTACATCTTTCCTTAAACCATCCATCTTAGATTATGTTGCTTTTTGTGCACGTGACACTTGTTGCACTTGTTCTTGTAATTTTGATATATCATATAGCATTTCTTCTTCTTCTTCATGAGTCATGCCAGAGCTTTCAGGTTCCTTACTAGGTGTTTGCATTTTATTTCCTTGGGGCATCAGTTACCGATAATAATGCTCTACTAGCCCTTTGAATTCCTTCAAAATAAATTTTCAAACCAATATTAAGCAAAAATTTAAAAGAATCTACACACCTTTTTTCTCTTTGTACGAGCTCAATATTGCCTCTAATGTATCTCTATACTTTCAAATCATCTAGTTCTGAAATTGTGACCTGCAATAGCCCTCTATGTCCTCTTTCCAATGCCACTAGTCTGATCCAAATTGGATTCTCCAAGGAAGCGTTATGCGAAATCTCCCACAGTGACCTAATTATAGACTAGTTCAGTAGAGCAAACATGTGCGACATGCTACGAGTCACTGTTTCGACGTTTGGCTCTAAAAAATATATACAAGAAACTACAATCCGTCCATTTTTTGTACTTTCTTACGAAATTTCAATCTGATGCTCAGAGAGAAAGTTAGAACGATTTTCCCCAGGTCACCTATTTGGAATGTAATTTAGGAGTCTATAAAAGGACCAACTTCCTCAGATCATATCTCCGCAAATATAGCACGAAAAGCTCTGAAATTCGGACCCAAGGTTCAACGCAATTTCTTCTCAAATGGGGTTGTTTTAGCTTCTGAAACGTCACAGAAAAAAAGTTATAGCGAAAATGCCATGATGACCTAATTGGAGTAGTAAAACCCTAGAATCAAAAGCTCTGATACCAAATGTTATGAAACCAGCTCAAGAAAAGATAGAAAAGATAGATCAACGCCTTAGAATTCAGCCTCTTCGAGGGGGCAACCTCCTTTACATTACATAAATGAACAATTCTTGGATGATTCAAATGACAAAAACTCCTTTCTATATATAAGAGTCTAAGGAGTCTCAGTATAACCCAACCGACCTAACGATAATAATATAAAGCCACAAAAATAACAATAGAGGGATTCTATGGGGCACAGTAATAAAAATATGGGGACAATAGGGGGACAACAATATTAATAAGGGATACAATTACAATAGTAATGGGGTTTTCACTAGTATTATAGGGACCTAACATCCCTAATCATGTTGTCAAAACTATTTTGGCCCAACGTGGTACTGATGGAAGAAGGGGAAGATGGATTGCTAAAATTCCTGAATCTGATCTTGAAATCAAGACCACAAAGCAAGTAAAGGTCAAGGTTTGGAAAAAATGTTGGTTGAATACAATTGCAAAGTATTAGGGATAAATTTCATTTCTGAACAGTCATCTAAGAAGAATCCACAAGAACCTTCTCAAATTGCACAAAGGGAGAATCCACAAGAAATTTCCTTAAATGAAGAAGGGGAGAATTCACAACAACCTTCTCAAAGTTTAGAAGATAATCCAAAAGAACCTCCTTCTTCAAAACAAACCATCCTCATTCATGAAGATCAAAAATATCTACTCTCTGATTGGTATTCTGATATTGTGCAATTTCTTAGAGATTTTCAATGTCTAGCTGAACTTGACTTGAAGCAGTGTAAAGCCCTAAAGCTTAAAGGAGTGAAATACTATATTATCAATGGTAATCTATACTGGAAGGATCCTCTCAATATTCTTCTTATTTTTCTGAATGAGAATGAAATAGAGGGAATTATAGATCAGTTCCATGTAGGTTTTTATGGTGGAAACTATGCCTGGAGAGAAACATCTTGCAAAATTTTAAAGGCGGGTTTCTACTGGCCCACAGTATTTAAAGAAGTTGGAGAAAGAGTTAGGAGTTGTGCACAATGTCAAATATTTGCAGGGAAATAGAAACTGTCAACACTTCGTCTTGTTCCAATATTGGTTCATGAACCTTTTCTACAATGGGGGTTGGACTTCATAGGAGAGATTCATCCACAATCAAGTAATCGACCTAGATGGATTCTAACTGCTACAAACTATTTTACCAAATGGGTTGAGGAAATACCTGTTAAAAATGCAACTGATACTATTGTAATTAAATTCCTTGAGGAAAATATTTTATCAAGATTTGGATGTCCTCAACAAATTGTTACAAACAATGTAGCATCTTTTAGCCATATTAAAATGATTGAGTTCTATGAAAAGTATTCAATTTTGTTACATCATTGTACACCATATTATCCACAGGGTAATGGGCTAGTAGAGTCCTCCAACAAGATCTTAGTTAAGGTCATTAATAAGACTCTTGAAGACCATAAAAAGAGTTGGGAAAGTCACCTCATTCATGCAATTTGGGAAAACAGAGTTTCTCCTAAGAGATCCACAGTCTCCTTTCCAATTAGTTTATGGTAAGGAAGCAATTTTTCTTACCCATTTGGATTTACCAGTTATGAGGTTCCTTCAGGAATATTATGAAGAAAAGGATTATTTCTAAAGAAGGATTAATCAAATCATTGAGTTGAATGAGGATAGGGATGACATTCAGTACAAGCTAAGGAAATATCAAAACAAGATGAAGTAACTATTTGAGAGAAAGGCCAGAGAGGAATTTCAAGAAAGGGGACTTGGTGCTTAGATGGGATACAAGGAGGGAGGATAAAGGCAAGCATGAAAATTTTGATAACCTCTGGTTTAGTCCATTTAGCATTGTATAAGTCAAAAGGAATAATACATTCATCTTACAGAAATTAGAAGGAGAGTATTCCTCATTACCAATCAATAGGAAATATGTGAAACATTATATCTAGTACTAGATTTTTCATCCATCCATTCATCACCTCTAAATATCCGGAGAGTTCATTTTATTTTGATAAAATTGCAAGTATGTATTTGTTTCAACAAAGACTCCATAGCCCAAGGAGAAGACACTTGGATCTACTTGTTCTCTACATCCCATAGGGGGGAGAAGTCCCCAACTGGAGTCGATGTTGTAACATTATCAAGTTTTGATAAGTCAGTATATTAGTCAAAAATAAATTCAAAATGTTAAGTTAGGATATCGACGAAAAAGAAAGAGAAATAAAAATGTTGGGATAATTTCATATTTTTATATGCATCCATATCAATAAAATGTTAGGAGTTAGTTTCCCTAAAGAAAGAAGGCGAAAGAAAATAAAATTTTAGGGAAGAAAAAAGAAATAAAGGCTTTAGTTTCAAATAAAAAGAAACAAAATGCAAAGACTACTAGTTTAAATGCGCCACATTAGAAATGTTAGATTTTTATTAATTAATCATTAATTCCCTTAATATGGATTAATTTTTGTTATAACCCTTTGATATTGAATCTTATGATATATGGTGCATATACATTGTATAGGCCATACTCGCTAACAGACAAAATGTCTTGTTGGCTTTCAATAAATGGAGTGCATCATTTAATGGCTAATCTACTCCCCGCCCAGATCAACGACGAGGAGAGACTTCACACCCCCTCCACTATTTATTGTTAACACAATGGGTGGATCTACAAAAAAGTTTCCATGGTGGATGCCCCAACCCTACGTGTCGCCACCATATTACTCTGCAACCCCTACCCTCCCCCCCCCCCCCCCATGCAGACCGCTCATGATTTCCAACCACCAATGGCTCATCCATCCCGTGCCTTAACTGTTGTCCTTCAACCAATTCCAATCCACCAACTCACATACCCATTGCCTATTTATCCTATCTATTGCCACCTCACATGCTCGCTTCCATGTTTTCATGCTCGTTATAGCTCTACTCCTATGCATTAAACCTCTACGGTCATGAATAAGACCATTAACACTTATCAACATGTTGTAAATAAACCTATACCTGTCTCTCTATCACTTTCTCTAACTCTTTTCCGTTATTTGTAGGTAAATAGTTTTTGCAGGACTTTTTCCTATTCGCTCAGTCTGCTACCAGAATTAATTTTCCTTCTATCTGCCAGCATGGCCCCAAAAGGGAAAGCTAAAAATCTGAGTGCAAAGGAAAGCACTGCCACTCCAACTCAACTCGACCTTGACCATGATCCCCTTGTAGACTCACTGTTCAAAATTGCAGAAGACAAATGTGAGTTTGACTTCTATGAGCTGCACTTGTGGTTCAAACAGAATTATCTCGACAAGAAAGATCCAATTAGGTTTTGGGAATCCCTATCACCTTTCTTCAGTTTCCCAAAAACACACGAGTTCCTTAACCTTATTACCTGTTGTCAAGCCAAATATGACCCTGTGAAAAGAGCATTCATGGCTAAGAATGGAGACACTCTGATAACCATCTATGCTCAAACCATAAATCAGATGCTCCTAATCCCCCAATTTGATTCCCTTCACTCATTTTTCATGAGCAGCACTTATGGATCTGTACCATAACTTAACCTTTCCACACAGAGTCCAAATTTTTGAAATCCTTTTACCTCAGGATGCAGAATTACCTAAAAGAAATCCACCCTACTCATCTTCCATGTTTCCTTAAGCCTCCAGACATTGCATTTCTGTGATTTCCTACTTAATAGGATATCCATATGACCAGTCTCTTGATGAGACTATCCATTGTTTTCTATCCATCTTTAACAAAGATCAATGACCAACATTCATTTATAATTACAACCAATTCTTGGCTGATAATATACACGAACAATTCATGAACTTCACTGTAGAGGGAGTATTCAATTACAGTTTTGTAATTGTCAACATGTTTATTTTTCAACAGGGTGATATTTTGCCTATCAAACTCAGCAAGCAGAATGAACAAGGAGTGAATCAATCAACGATTCACTAGACAGAAATAGTCAGGACAACTTCTACCACCTCCTCATTTTCATAATTTGTAGATACATTCATACATCTAGTGGCACAACTCCTCAACAATTAGACAGAGCGAAGGATTCAAGATGAAATTAAAAGGATTTTACATTTAAGTGAGGACACTAAAAGTGGTGACTGGTATTTATACTAGAACTATATTGAGATAAGAGTATATGGTTTGTACCATATAAGTTGCCAAAATATGTTCCTATGAGAATATTTTCTCTAGAATATATTAGGCAGATGATCCACGTGGATGACCTACACTTTGTGTCAGGTAAGAGGAAGTATCTATTCAAATTTAAAGAACAATTTGGATCATTTGTTTGCAACATCAGATCATCTACTATTGATGTAGATACATTGTTAAGGAAGATGAATTTCCATCCCAGCTTCACCTAGTCCTATGATCCTTTTGGCATTATTTCTTCTTTGATAGTTAATTTAAAGATGACTCCTTATAATCATACTCCAAGGCCAGAAATAGAAAAATTCATGAATCAAGAACAATGGGTTGATGGGACTCTTCAAGAGGCATGTGAACAAGTTGTATCTACCCCCACTAAGTAGACTCCAGTTGCTCAGAGCAAGCAACATAAAATTTTAAGAGAGGAGACTTCATCTATTGAAGATATTATGAAAGGATTCTTTTTTCAAGAAAATAATCCAAAGGTTGGCCTGGTCACCGCAACAGAAAAATCTCAACTAGTGATAATTGGTCTTGGAGATCCAGAAGTGTCTACATCAGCAGGAGTTAGTGCTTCAACCACTCCTCCCACAACTAGTGTTTCAACCACTCGTCCTACAACTTCACCTTCTAGGAAGCCTCTAGAAATCATTCAATCCACAGGAGCTAGTTCTTCATATGATGATAATATATTTTCAAGGTTCCTTGAGATCAAAAAGAAAAATGAGACTTTAAATTCCAATGTGTACAGGCAATTCTAGAAACAAACTCAACTTCCCAGCATAAGCTTCTTTTGGCTTTTTATAGTGAGAAAGGTAGAATGCAAATGAAATTCTTACCAGCCCAGATTCCATTTCATAAATCACCATCACATTATAAAAATATTGTGTCTTCATTTGATACCTATCAAATTCATCTAATTGACCAGATGGATATGCATAGACAGACTGGTGAGATGTTGCTTTCTACTATGACAACTACAAATATGTCTCTTTCTAAACTTAGGACTACCCTATCTAATGTTCAGTCTCAACTTAAGTTAGAAAATATTTCTTCCTTAGCTAAATATAATAGAATAAAATCATTGGAGGATTTTGTAATTAAAGTAGGATATGATCCCAAATATGTAAAAGCTGCATAGCGACTCCTCAAAAAGAAAGATGCAGACATTGCTTCATTGAAAAAACAATTGAAGTTGCCTTCAACGGAGGATCCTATAACAAAGGATATAACAGAGAATGAACAACAAAAGGAGGATATGCTCAAGCTTATCATTGAGCAAAATATACAGTAGAAGAAAATGGACAAGCAGATTGAAGAGTTATTAAAAGAGAAGGAAGTAACACGACTTTCCATGGTTCTAATCACTACAGTCCCAATAGCAGTTGTCGACACAGAGACTAGTTCATCATCAACAACCTTTGAGTCTCCATCAACTTGATCGAGCCAAATTATCATAGGAATTGGCCATACAAAAACAGGAAAACGAAAAATTACTGCAGAAATTCCAAAATCTAGAGTTGCAGAAAGTAAAAAATGATACTTTGTATGTGCAGGAAATGTAGAAGACCCACAATTTGGAACTTAAAATCTAGAAGTTAGAGAGTGAGTCCCTAATGGCAGATACTTTGTTCCATGCCAAGGAAAATATCTGGACAAAAACAAGCCAATCCATGATAGATGTATGACCATCCATACAGATTATTTTTTAGCATAAATAACTCATTACCAGGTGCAGAGTAGTAATAGAAGAACATAAAGCATCGTTGAAAACCAAGCCAGCAAAAGCCACACATATGATAAAAGTATTAAATTCAAAAAGCAAAGAAGAATTAGAGTAAATAAAAATTTCTGACAGAAGAACTACCATCTTAGAATTTAAGAAGGTATTACAAAAGAGAAATTTGATCAATCAATTAGAAACTAAAGGTCAAACTCTGCATATTTTTTTCAAAGGATTTCATATAACATTTAATGTCTTAAATATAAAAGGATTGGCAAGGTTGGTAGGTTTGAATGATAAATTGATTAAATTAGAAGATTATTGCAAGGAATTATATACTATTGCAGTGGGCAGAACCAAATTTGCAGGAGTCAAAGGATAGATAATAGGGAAGGATTTTCTGGAAGCCTTGGAGTTTTATTCAATCGTCATGCATGAAATTAAACATTTATTTCTCACCAGGCCCAATTTTGAGAGGTACACAGAGGTGGATGAAACATTTAGAAAGATGATGAATGTGCAAATCCCAAGTGAAAATAATGGGATCAATTGCGTGAAACAATTTAGTAATTTCTGATTCTAATAGCATGATATCTCATCTGTATTTTCAGGCCAGATCATCAAAAGATTCCCAAAGGATAGAGCCACCTCTTCATCAATTTATCGATTTCAATTATATTGATCTATTTTTGTAATTTTTTACTATTTTGGTATGCCATTCCAAATAGATGGTAGATCTTTTGTAAATTTTGTATAAATAACTCCTCCTTTGAGTTATTATGGGGTCAACCCTTGAACAAGCTATCAATCAGATTTGTACTAAGATGGAGCATTTTTTTCGAATAATAAAAGATTATGCATCTATCTCATATGGTCTATTTCTTAGTGAGTTGTGTTTCATCTTGTTTATTCATTATGTTTTATTCATATAAATTATGTCTTTTGCAGCTATCCCATTCAAAATTTAATTGAGTTTCAGTCTCATTTTGGATCCTCTATGAAGTTGTGATTTAAATAAAAGAATAATTTACAAAATTGTTTGTTATTGTAAGTTTCTCTTTATAAATAAATTACATCATATATCTATAACAATTTAATTTAATTTTGTTAATTAAGTAAACATCGTTTTCTTAATTTGTTCTTATAACTCGTCAAATATTTAGTTTTAATATTAAATCAATTCTACTTCTCCATGCGGTACCTTTCCACCCCATTAAAATCAAATTAACTATGTAGTTAAAGAACCACCTTTTATTTTACTTGGAAATATATCTAAGTTTGAAATGCCTATTTATAAAATTGTTCATTGGTCATCCAATCATTTAAAACAACAAATATTATAGATGCTTTGGCATAACTAATTTACCTAGAATTTATCTCAATGTACAATATCCAGTGTCCATACATGTTGCTTTTATGTGATGATGTGATGCTCTTGGTTTACTTATTACTTGTTTTCATATAAATTTGCTGGTCATTATATATCACTATGCTCATTTAATGGTTTATTTAATTATTTTAAAGAAAATCAAATTAATGTCCATGAATGTGCTAAATTGGTTCACCCACCCCCAGTTTAGTCACGTTTTCATCACAATATACCAAGTCAAACACTGTTACCCATCATAGAAACCAACTACCACCACTGCAAACCTTGATCAAACATGCATCAGATTGTATACACTATTTTTATTGATCATACCTTTGTATGTAAGCGCTTCTCCTAAATAATACCCGTTTACAGATCTCAAAATATTGATAACTAAATATGAATCATTGTGCTATTGAATCAATCACCCAAACAGAGACTGAAGTGGAGATCAATTACTAAACCAAATACAAGTTATCACACAATACTATCATCACTTAATCGACTTTTAATTCATAATCAATTCACCCAAAACAGTACTATCAAACATAGATTATTATGAGAAAACCTTTATCCACACACAATAGTAAACATAAGAGAACAAATTAATCATTATCATCATCTCATACTGCAAAACCCTAGTAGCTTTACATAACTCTTATAAATCTCTCCTGGGTACGTACGTGCCTTTCATACTTGACACCTACATAAATATTTGTCCATACCACATAAAATATATGCAACTATTCAAACAAGGATCCATGTATGTACGCGATCTTTCAGAGGCAAACTTGCGTATAGATCTGAAATCACTGAGTCATGCTTCCATTGCAATCACAAAATTTAATTCACACTCGTTACTGTTTCATATTCATGTTAGAGTATTATTAACACCACAAATATATCACAATTATATATTTTTAATAAGAGAATAAAGCAAATACATATGATACCATTCTTCATATTTTGCATAAGTGTGTCTTTTTCCTGCTCCTTGGTGCACACTTGTTTTAGATAAAATCATTCATGGAAGACACAAAAGTTAAACACATAACACTTTGATCTCCCTCTCTTTAAACATATTAGGACTTATCCAATCCATTAGGCCAATCCCTCAGTAATGTCGATGGTATTCTTTGACGAGATCAAATATTTGTTGTCATTGTCATTACTATGGGTCAATAACATACTACAGACCCCTGATATTGACAATACCATGGGGTGGAAATGGTATGCAAATTTTCTTTACCATACTTGTGTATGTACGGAGACTCTATTTACAGGACTCGCGTATACTTTCCAAACTTCACTTTTTTCCTTTATCTGTGAACTGAGATTGCCTTGTATATCTCACATCTATCATCTGTTTAACCATCATGTTGATATATTTATCAAGTAGGTTTATGTCAAGGACAATACATTAGTCATAATTCCAAGAGCACATCCAAATGTTAGGTGGATAAGAGGCTAAAGCGGCAAGTTTCAAACCTACTTACCTAACCCTGTTGGCTCTTCCGTAGGATTTTGTAGATTTAATAGTATGCGGTAAACAAAGTATGTATAGAGAAGACAAGTATTAAGTACAAAAAACATATTAACAAACATTAATGATATGGTACCATCCATGTGATTTACACAGATACAAAGATACTATAATATATTTGTGCTATTACTACATGTCACTATTAGGTTTTTTATTTTATTATTATTATTATTTTAACAAATATATTTTAAACCTCATAAAATTAATCATATCAATGTCCTCAACCAATCATAAAATCAGAATATCATTTCTATAAAAATCCAAAATTATTTTTGTAATCAATAAATATTCAATTTAATATTGCAATATTTCACAATTATTCTAAACTTTAGAAAATTTGTTTTTATTCAAAACAATTAGTTAAATGTCAAAGATTACTTCGACAATCTGACTTTACCTTCGACAGGTATAATAATATGAATCTGAGAAAAAACAATTTTACGCTTAGACTTTTTCTTCCCTTTGTAAAAGTTTGAAATGACTTAAGAGGGATAATGAGTAAAAATTATTTAAGAAAGCATGAAAAAATACTATTTTATAACTTTTCAAAAGAAATAACAAAATTAATATTATTTTTTTTCCATTATTATAAATAATAAATAAAATTTCACGATCAACTATAATCTGACTAAAATATTTATCAATTTCTTTTATGAATTAAAATAATATTAAAATAATTATGCCAACCTAGATCCATCTTAACCCACATCTATCACGTGTCAAGAGTGATCCAATCTTTCAAGGTACAAACCTCCTTTTTGAGTGAAAAACTTGAGGAAATTTTTGCACCTTGAGAGAGTTGATCTCTCTCGACGCTTGATAGATCCAAGTTAAGATGGATCTAGATTGGTAATAGTACTAATACATTCAAATAAATTTATAATGTAGTTAGTTTTTTATGACTTTTTAAAGTTTTAGCACCATAAGATGTATCATGTAGTAAGTGTTTTAATACTTCTTATGGATTTCTTCTTCTTGCTTCTACCATCTATTTAATTTATGTGGTTTTAAATTTTCATATTAATATCATTATGTCGATAGACATGTCTATTTTGGAATAAACTTCCATAATTTTAATTTAATTATCAATAATTATTAGTTGGATGGTAGATTTAACCTCCATAGAATATTCTAGAATATTTATAGTAGCATAGACAAATCAAATGTTGATATTTCTCTCCAAAGTAGTTATCTTATTTTTGTCCCTTTTAATAAAATTGATTGATTAAAAGCATTGTCATATCAACTAGTGCAATATGAAGTGAGATATGATTTTCGAGTATGTGGTATCGATCATGGTATTGTAACAAAACCTATTTATAGATAAAGAATCTCTATGGTAAAGCAAGCATAAATCTTCATGTTTAAAAATATCGTATAATGTTTTTCTATATGTATATATGTTTAACTTATATGTTAATTATTTTTATTATTTATTATTAATAATAACCAACCTAGATCCACCTTAACTATGGGTCTACAAAGTCGTGTGATGGATCAAATTTCTTGACGTTCAAACCAAAGAGATTTGATCGCCTTAGCCCTTGGTAGATCCAGAGTAAAAGCTGAATCTAGGTTGGTCATCCCCCCTTAAAATAGACTATATTCCACATGAATACCATAGTTCAATAAGTTATTTTTATTTTAAAATATGGTTTTTTATTTTTATTATTTTATTTTTTTGTTTACATAACAAACACGATAGGACATTACAACATCACTACCATATTGGGCTGTCATGCAATAAAGCAAATGTTTTGATGCTTCTTATGTTTTGATGCCTATAGGCATCTACCATCCATTTTATTTATACGACTATTCTAGTTTTCAAAGTTGTTATGCCTCTTCTGCCTTTTAATTAAAATTGATTAATTAAAAAGAAGAGATATGAATGTGATTTAAGATTTTTTGGGCATATAGTATTGATAAGCCATGTTATTGACCTATAATATGGTTACAAATCTTATTTATAGGTTACAAATGTAACTCATATGTTAATTGTATTTATAACCATTATTAGTAATAATAATTTAAAATAAAGCTATAATTATGTGGATATTCTCTCTTCAAAAACTTTAATTTAATTTTCAATAATTATTAGGTGAATGGTAAAAATTTAAAGGTTGAGATTACTTCCAAAGTAGTTATGCTCTTTTAGTTCTCTTTTTTTTGTAACCCTATGATTTGTCCTCATAAGTTTTTTTTCTCTCTCTTTTTAACGATGGCGAATCAACTCATTGGAGTAATTTTGGTTTCATCCTATTTCTTTTTATTTTTTTTAAATGGTGAAATTAGGTGGAGAGAATAGCATCTCATTGTGCCAACCTAAGTCATCTAGTTTGTGAGGTTTGAAACTAGCTTTGAAATTGTAGCAAGCAATGACTTCTTTGGCTTGTGCCTTAGTCAAATATGTCAACTAGAATTCAATCTCATAGATGTTTGATTTAGTTGTGTTAACATGGTTGATGTGCCCTATCACTGAGTTATTGTTAATTAATTTGAGTTAGATGGCTTTCAATGAGTTATGTACTAGTTGATAGCTAATATTTAGCTATATAGTGGAGTTAAACTCTGGTGTTTGTCAATTAATTCATATCTAGTTCTAGAACAAAGATAGTTATAAATTTAGTTGAGTAGTTTGACTTTTGTTAACTCAACTCACTCTCAATTAACTAGGTGTAGCTACTAAATTTATCCCTAGTAGGCCATGCAATTCAAATTGCCTATTGATATTGAATGAAGGCACAAATCTATTTATTCATTGTACACATGTTTTTGTGTAGAGGCTTGATTAGAAACCAAAGCAATTTCTCTTGGGAATTGCATAAGGAAATAGGAAAATTTCCTTTTATTAGGGAGGATTAGAGCTAGGAAATAAGAGGCTCCTAGCAGGACTTATTTTCTTAAGTGTTATGAAAATCTTATGTAGAGTAGATCAGTGTTTCAGGGAGCTTCACACTTGAATAAAACTCTATGTAATAAATCAGATTGCTCTGAGTTGATTTAATACAAGCAAGAGGGATTTTTCCGAGCTTAGTTTCCCAAATATATTTTATGTTTTATGTGTGATTTTTTTTCTATTCATTGTTTTCTTGCCGCATAATTTTGGTAGACAGATATTGCATCTTTTGGAAATCAGTTTGCTCTCATTAGGAGTTGCAAGGTTTCAAGGATTTTCTACAACTCTGTGGAGAGAATAACAACCCATTGTGCCAACCTAAGTCATATAGTTCGTGTTCGTGTTCTAGTTCGACATTAAGTTTGACATACTAAAAAATTGAAAATTATATATATATATATATATATATATTATTATATATATAATATATATATATATATAATTATTATATAATATATTATATTACTAAAAAGTGTTTAACTATTATATATAATTCGAAAAATTATTGTAATTAATATATATATATATATAAATATATATATTCAAATTAATAAACGAACAAATTAAATAATTTTAATAATACATATGTTTATTTTATATATTTAACTATATTATGATCATGATGATGATGCTTAATAACATCCACTAAGACGAATATGGTCTATTGGACCTTAAGAAAGTAAGCGATTAATTGAGATTCTTTAATATTTTATTTCTATACTAAAAATGAAGGCAGAAAAGCATTCCTAGATGACCCTATTTTTTCCCACTTCGCAAGTCAACAAGTTTGCTCGTGTCGCAAATATTTTTAAAATTAGAGTGGATGTGAGTAAGAGCTAGGAAATCCAAGAGAAAATGATTTTTATCTTTAACTATCACAAAGGTGACAAACTCTTTCATCCCAAGATGTCTTGTGGATATGTCAAAGCCCCTCATAAGAATTATACTTCTCTTAAAAT